>CAUYQG010077372.1:0-21674 GCA_963574415.1 Tarsius wallacei | reverse complement strand
ATAGAGATCTCCCATCCCTTATCCTTAGATGCTCAAAAACTTGTGTAGCAGTTTTGGGCTGTTCAGTTTTAACAAGAAGTGTCAGACAGACAAAAGATAAGCCTATCAAATCGTCAAGAAGAAAATGGCTCTTTGGTTTTTCAGTGAATTGTTTTCTAGTCAAACAAACTTCAAGTGTCTGACTCGAAAGGTCCAATTTAGGGTTATGTTTATTGTATCCTCTTAAATGTTTTTCGAAAGTATTGGGTATATCTTAGTTAGCTTTTTCTGTAGTAACAACAACTCCCACATTTCAATGGCTGATTATGCCAACTTTTATTTCTCACTCACGTGTTTCCAGGTTGGTTGTAGTTTTGCTCAGCACTGCTGGACTGAGCTCTAAGATGTGGAGTGGGTCAGATGTTTCTTGGATACTTTCATGCTAGGACCTATATGAAAGGAATAGTCACTATCTAGGAAAGTGTTCATTGTGGTGGAGGGCTGAAGTTCAAGTGAATGGCACAAACGTGAAAGGCCTCTAAAATTTCCTGCTTGGACATGATATAAGTCATTATCGCTCAAATTCCATTTCCAAAAACAAATCATGTGGCCAAGCTCATAAATGGGCTTGGAAGTATGAGATTTCTTTTCGTGGAGCAAGGTCGGGAGGAAGTAGCATGAATGTTTGCCAATCAATGCAATCTACCAGGAGGTATGTATGTATTTGTGCACTTGTTTATCAAATAACTTGTACAAACAAACTGAAATATCTCTCAGAAGTGTTGTGATCAAAAGCTATTAGAAAACACTGCATTTCAAAGGAAATGTTCTTTCTAAGATTTTCTTTCATGTTTCACTAGGAGAATTGATATTAGAAGCAGAAACATAATAATGATCTGACATACTTGGGGGAATATTGCTTTGGAAAAATTCAAATTCAGGCTATGACAATGTAAGAGTATCCATTTGTGGGAACTATTTATTCAGTTATTCATTAATTTAGAGTCAACATGACAGTATTAGGCACTCAGGCAGGATTAGAGAAACCCATGGACCTTTATTTATTTATTTATTTTGAGTTGGAGTCTCACTCTGTCGCCCAAACTGGAGTGCAGTGGCTGCTCCCGGCCACCGCAGCCTTGACCTGCTGGGCTCCGGTGATCCTTCTGCCTCAGCCTTCCAAGTAGTTGGAACTATAGGTGTGCGCTACCACGCCTGGCTAATTTTTTGATTTATTGTAGAGATGAGGTCTCGCCAAGTTGCCCAGGTGGGTCTCGAACCCGCGGGCTCAGGCAATCCACTCACCTCAGCCTCCCAAAGCGTGGGATTACAGGCTGAGCCACCGAGCCTGGCTTCCCATGGACCTTTAAACATGGAACACATGTTCTTGGGGAGAGTGGGGTTGGGGTGGGGGAGATGGTGAATGTTATAGTGTAGGTACATATAATTGCTGTGTTACTGACCAAATCTTTGTGTTTTGTTTGGTTGAGCAGCATGTGTTTCTTACACGTGATTCCCCCCTGCAAATCCAGGTGGTATATTGCTGTGATTTCTACTCCAGCAAATGACAGAGGTAGTCATTTTTCCTGTGTGTGGGAAAAGTCATTCCTTGCAATGGGCCTATCTGAGGTTTGAACATGTGAGTTAAACTTGGTTATAGAATTTTGAATTAAATTTAGAACAATTTAAAGGCAGTGTATTTTGTGTGGGTATTTCAGTGGCTGTAGGACATTACATAGCGTGATGAAAACATCACGTTTTCCATTTCTTCGTGTACTTTTATACTTACTGCTGATATTAGGTGTTGTTCTTAGTGTGCAATGATAATTATTTTAGATTATTATTCACACTTTTGCAGCTTCGGCGAACACCACTTAAAACCGAACCATTGAGCAATTTCAATAGACTTAGCGATCACAATGAACCTCTCTAATTAAGAAGCATCACTTTGTACCATGCTTACAGAGACCTGCAATTCAGCACTAGGCAGCCCATCTTGCTATGCCCGTTAGATTAATTCTGTGTTTAAATACAGGTGATGTAAAACATTCTGGGAGAAAACTCCTTGTAGTATTCTTGGAGCCTCCAAAAAGTTGTTAAGGCTGGGTTCGGTGGCTCAGCTTGTAATCCCAACACTTTGGGAGGCCGAGGCAAGTGGATTGCCTGAGCCAGCAGGTTCGAGACCAGCCTGAGCAACTTGGTGAAATCAAAAATTAGCTGGGCATGGTAGTGCACACCTGGAGTTCCAGCTACTTGGAAGGCTGAAGCAAGAAGGATTGCTGGGCCCAGAAAGTCCATGCTGGGGTGGCTGTGAGTGTGCCACTGAACTCCAGCCTGGACGACGGAGTGAGATTCTAACTCCAAAAAAAAAAAAGTTGTTAAAGAGATAGAATAAAAAAGGAAAAGGAAGTTTAATTTGTCTAATGAGAGAAATGAAAGCTCTCATTAAGAAATTATTCTGAGACCTTTGGGGTCCAGTTTCTTTTCTTCTTCCCTCCTCCTTTTGTTTGGGTGTTGGCTTTTGTAGTAGTTAGGGTCCTTTCAGCTGCAATTACGTGAAACCTACTTCAGCAAGTAAGGAAATGTATTATTTCCCATAAGAGGTAGAGAAGAGGAAGGGCGGCCTCTGTCAGGAGAATATCAGGGATTTAGTTCTATTTCTCTGCGATTCTTTTGATTCTTTGAGTATTCCTGCATTGCCTTTTTCTCAGGCTGACTTTCTTTCATGAAGCTAAGCTGGCTGCCAGTGTCATCCAGGTAAATATGCTTCCTTGATCTTGTCCAGAATAAAATAATTCTCCCCAAGTATTTCAGAGATGTTAGCTGTTATCCAATGTCTACGCTTCTTTGTTACATCCTAGTAGACGATTTATCTGGAAACCTGGTTTTCCTGCAGGAGTCAACATTTTCTAGCTCCTGTTGTATTTGCATATAGCCAGGAGAGTCAAGTAGATGATGGAAGTGATGGTCTCAACTTCTGGTTATATCCTGAAAGGGAAGGAGAGTGTTCTTTCATTTCCCCTCTTCATTGGTTGTAGTGAAGCCTTGTTGGTGGACTCAGTCCTTGAGCTGGAAATCTGGTCTGAAAAATTACAGGCAGCAAGGTAGAAGGAGTTAGGACATTTGACAGCTTCGTGGAATAGGGCTACCTTACCAGCTTGACTTTTATATATGAAAGAGTCATAAACTATTGAATTTTTTATTTCAAATATCTTGAAATTAACAATATCCTTACCAGTAGGAATGAAATGAAGTCTACTCTTTAGGTTTTCCATGTCACTTTAGGTCATGTGTGTTGGGAGCCAGCCTTGGAGGCCCACCCGATTGACAAAGTCCAGGTGCACTGAGGACCCCTGCTGCAAAGCCAGTCTGGGCAGCTAAGGCCCTTCTGTCTTCCGTCTTTACTGTTGATACGGCTGAAGAATTCTGTGCAGTCGAGCATGAAGAGAACAACACGTTTATGTGAAGTGCTCACAGCTAACCTGGGAATGTCATGGTTCATTTTTCCATTTCCCACTATGCCGTTTGGCCCTTTCTAACATATGCAATGGTTAAACTCTGAAGCACATCAAGAATGCTTTCTTTCACTTGGTTATAAGTTACTAGATATTGCTTGAGTAAAAAATGATGTAAGTATATTCACTCCTTATTTGATTTAGAATTATGTAGTTTAGTGTTTAGACATAAGGTTTTTTAGAAGCACAAGTTTATAGTGAGTTCATTATGAATTCACTACAAGTTCTAACACTTATCTAGGAGTTACGTAGGTAATTTATAACCCTGTTTTCACAGATTTAGGATGAAGATTAATCATTAAGGTTTTTACTTAACTCAATAGTTAAAATTTTAAGTTAACACATATAAAATAGGTTTTCACTGAATTCATAATATACTAATTAGATACTTTTATGATAAATTAACTAAATACAGAAAGCAACCTTGGGGGCCCGGGAAACATCATTAAAGCTTCTTTTGAGTTTTCTTTAGAAATATACACTGAACAATGAGAGAAAAGTAACTAAGACACCTGGACAAGAAAGGCGATTACGAAGCTTTGAAAGTCATAGAAGCCCCAGAGAAAACTCCTGATACATGTAGAAATGTGCATCTGGAAACTTTCTTGAAACATTTCAAGGACTGTAATTTGGGACTTTGGACTAAAACTATCATTTTTGGCTTTAAGAATAAGACTCACTGACTGAAAGTAGATAGTGTTCTTGGCTCGTTTGTTGCTTCTAAGACCACTAGATGGTGGTAACTTCTGAAGGATAATGTATGTGAAGGAATTTTCTTTGTCTTGCCCCTTTACGAATGGTATAAAAGCTCTCTGTTAACTAACATTAAATGGCATCTGTATAGAGTCAGGTATCCAAAGTGCATTCTTTCGCCTACGCTGTTCACACCTTCAGGGTACCCTAGACCTGGTGGGACCTGGACTCCGGCACATGTGCTCATCCATGGGTCAGAAATAATCTCCAAGGGAACCTACTGTGTGTTGATTGGCTTAAGTCTAGATTTTGGAACTAATCGATGGCAAGAGGGTTTCTGAACCAATTCCTGGCAATATAGTGATTACTTAAGCTTAATCAGGATCCTTGGAGTCAACAGAGTTGGGTCATGTTGAGGGTTCTATTAGGAGTAAGTAAGAAATGGCTGATACACAAGTGTTCATTAGAAACATGTCTCTCCTCACTGGTATATTTAACAAATTGTGGTTGAGGAAAGAAAAGTCAACTAATTCAGTCAATGCTGCTTCTCAGATGTCCTGAACTGGAGGGTATCACCTAGATGGTGGGTGTTATTTCAGATTGAGCATGTGCTGTATTGATTCACATGTATGAGTGAATGCATTTGCATGTGAGTGAGTGGGACAGGCAAAGCTTTCTTTACGTTTGGTCTTGTCACTTGAGAAGGGCTTGCCTGGTATGTTAGCTAAAGATTAGTTAGAATTGTCTCCACCAGGCATCAGGAATATGAAATATATCATTTCTAACAGTTTATTAGTCTAATGACATCCTGAATAATTCAAGAGCCCAACAACTGCTCAACTACCCACTAACACTCAGAACTTTCCTTTGAAGGTAAAATTGAAAAGGATATTATCTAATGGAGAGAAGGAGGGATGTATTTTGCAATTCTACCTGGTATCAGCACCATATATATTCCTGGGAACCATCTTGACCAACCTTCCTGGGTGTCACATTCCCCTGACCGAGACCTCAAAGTTTGCATAATTTATTAAAGACAAGATGGAAGAATTTAAGTAGATTATTGGCTGCATAGGAAGTCTCTGAAGAAGAAGAAAACATAAAATACACCAGAGATTCTGCATTAACTTGTTTGGGTAATTAGATGCCGAGAAAGCCACTACTTTCACAGAGGTAAAGAGATTGGACTCTAGGATCCGATTGATGGTATCAAAATTCTGCTTCTTCCCCTGGTTAGTCGTGTGAATTTGAGTGATTATTTTCTCTCTCTGCATCTCAGTTTTCTCCTTGTTAAAAAAGCACTGGTGACACTACCTCCCTTGTGGGTAAGTGGAGTTTTAAAGGAGAATATACATATGGCATTTAGCACAGGACCTGGTACATAGGAGAGTTATCTATTATCACAAAAGTCAGTGCAGGTCACAGGGGTCCCTGGGTTCTTTTCCAGCAGTTACTTCAATTTGTAAAACATTCAGGTGACATAGAAAAAGGGATTCTATTTTCTCTCATAAGCTAGGGACCCCATTTTTACTGGATACCAGTCCTCAGCAACACTGACTGGGAACTTTTCTTGTCTGAGATTCCATTCAAAAGGAAGTTAAACACACACACACACACACACACACACACACACACACACACACACAGTCTTCTTTAAAAAGAATCAATTATCAGGTCATTAGACGCAATTATCGGCTGGTTTAACTGCAGCATACTACCAGCTGGGCAGCATTCATCTTAGGTAACATTTTAGGCAAGGTCTCTGAGCAGGTGAGATGTCAGTAGCTCTGTATGTAAGGACTGGATGGGGCTCTGCTGATGAATCAGCTGACTTCTGTTCCATATAAGAACAATTTAATTATATGCTCAGAGTTGTGGTGAGTTCTGTTTTACTGGAAGTTTCCAAACAGAGATGGGTAATCATTTATCAGGGATATGATTGAAAGAGCCACACAAAGAATGCACGGTTGGGCTGGGTAGCTGTTTAGATCACACCTACTTCAGAAATGCTTTGACTATGTCTTTAATTCCTACACTTGTCAATGTAAACAAGGCCTTCATTAAGAATTTGCTCTATCAGTAAACCAATGTAACTCTTGATGAGTTGTCAATGCCAGACAGAATGTGTCATTCCTTGGAAGGGAATTTTCACTACTCATTCAAAGACAAAGTTTAAACACCCTCAAGCTTCAGTCATTGAAGAAGTCACTGAAAAGGACCTTAATATGACAGTAAAAAAAAAAGAAAAAATGGATGAGGACACGTGAAAAGTAAACACAGTCCTTTGGAAAGAATGTTAAAATTTCATGCATTTACCTTTACTCACTGCAAAAACAAGGCAATTATAAGACTTTTGACTTTTTTAATTATACTGTTGCCACATATTTTAACTTTAATGTTTTGAAGAGTCTTGGTTGAAATTGTTTTAATTGAGGGCAACGCACTTATTGGTTATTACTTATAATTAGGTAGAATTTTCCCTTAATGTAATTTTACTAAAGACTTCAAAACACCTAAAAGAAAATCTAGCAGCTATATGCAGTGAACAGTTATTTATACAACTCTATTTTCTCATCTAATGAGCTTAGACATAAAAAGCTAAAAGGAGCCGGGCTCGGTGGCTCAGCCTGTAATCCCGCGCCTTGGGAGGCTGAAGTGAGTGGATTGCCTGAGCCTGCGGGTTCGAGACCCGCCTGGGCAAGCGAGACCTCATCTCTACAATAAATCAAAAAATTAGCCAGGCGTGGTAGCATGCGCCTGTAGTTCCAGCTACTTGGAAGGCTGAGGCGGAAGGATCGCCGGAGCCCAGCAAGTCGAGGCTGTGGTGGCCGGGAGCGGCCACTGCACTCCAGCCTGGACGAAAGAGTGAGACTCCAACTCAAAAAAAAAAAAAAAAAAAGCTAAAAGGGCGGAAGGGCGGTAATATTCATTGGGTCAACACTCTGTGCTAGGTGCCATGCACACAGAATTTTACTTAACTTCTAAGTAACTTGGTGAGATAGACATTGAATGTATTTTATTGTTTTTTATTTTTGACTCGGAGTCTCACTCTGTTGCCCAGCTGGAGTGTAGTGGCATGCTCACAGCTACCGCAGCCTTGACTTCCTGGGCTCAGGTGATTCTTCTGCCTCTGCCTTCCAAGTGGCTGAAAGTACTACAGGTGTGCACCACCATACCTAGCTAATTTTTTAATTTATTGTAGTGACGAGGTCTTGCCAAGTTGCCCAGGCTGGTCTTGAACTCCCTGGTCAGGCAATCCTCTTGTCTTGGCTTCCCAAAGTGTTGGGATTTCAGGTGTGAGCCACCACTCTCAGCTCAAGATAGATGTTTAATTTATTTCATAGATAATACCTTTCTGAGGTTCAGAAACATTACATATCATGTCCATGGTCAAGTATATACACAGGTATATACTGGAGCCAGGATTTTGACTCAGAATTGCTTGACTACAAATAGAGTCCATCTCTGTTACTGTAAGGTGGGGGCTTTCCCCGCTAAACCTGAAATATCTTCACTGACTAGGCAGACATGTTAATGAATGACTCTGAGGGGTAGATAAAAGCCATTAGAGGCTAAACTAGAGGGTGCATATTTTGCCTAAAGGCTTTCAAATTAAATTAAAAAAATGATTTTGGCAGCTAAACAAACTCATCTTCTGGTTCTATCAGTCATGCATGCCAAGAATTTGCAACCTCCAGAATGCTGAGGACAGGGCCATACATGAGTGTGAAAAAAGTCATTCTGCTTACTCAAGTTATGCTTTCTTTAGAGAAGTCAAGGAAACTGTGGATGTCAATAAATTTGAACCCTATCCTTTTTCTCAAACTTTAAGTCTTTTAATTACCTGATTGTTACAGTTAAACTAGTTCTTAAATCATTTCTATCAGCTTCATTCTAAGCATGCTTAAAAAAAATCCTTCCAAGCCGGGTTTGGTGGCTCAGCCTGTAATCCTGCGCTTTGGGAGGCTGAGGTGAGTGGATTGCCTGAGCCCGCGGGTTCAAGACTTGCCTGGGCAACTTGGCGAGACCTCATCTCTACAATAAATCAAAAAATTAGCCGGGTGTGGTAGCGCGTGCCTGTAGTTCCAGCTACTTGGAAGACTGAGGCGGAAGGATCGCCGGAGCCCAGCAGGTCGAGGCTGCGGTGGCCGGGAGTGGCCACTGCACTCCAGTCTGGGCGACAGAGTGAGACTCCAACTCAAAAAAAAAAAAAAAATCCTTCTGTAATTCCACAGACAATATGATGGTGGCAGGGGTGGGGGAGTTAAATCATATTTTTGATCCAAAACATCATCGTCTCTTCTATATATATTTCTGGTTAGATCTATTCTTTTGGCTATTTTATTCCTAAAGTACTACTAAGAAATTTACAACTATGGAATCTTTTAATGCAGTTAAGGGCAGAAACTATTAAGGCAGCAAAAATAGAATTAGGGAAAAAAACCCATATCAAGTAATGGAGCAGTTAAAATGTTCTAATTAAAGTTATAATTGTAAATTGAGTGCATAAAGATAACTTAAAATTTTTTCTCATCTGGGCATTTTTTTGGGGTCTGTATTTTATTTCTTTGTACCTGATACTTAAATTTCCATGTCTTACCGAAGCTATGCTAAAACTTGAATAAATAAACAAGGAGTTTGAAAACAGAAACTTTTTAAAAACATCATAATCAGGATAATAATGAAAGCATTGCTTTGATATAGGTTCTTCTCTCTTGTCACTTCAAAGGGCTTTTACAAATTATTCTGAAACATAATTTCTCCGTTGATAAAGATAATAATGTCAATGCAATCCAGTAGTCCTTTGGGTTACTCACACTCAGTTTTCTTTCACAGATCTTTATTATTTCTTTCAAACTCTTTTTGCCTACCCTCCCACCACATTTTCTTCACTCTTAATAGATAATTTGACTGCACTGAGGTTTAAGAAAATAGAGACCTTCTGGTATCAGTTTTTTTTTTTTTTTGAGTTGGAGTCTCACTCTTTCGCCCAGGTAGGAGTGCAGTGGCCACTCCCGGCCACCGCAGCCTCGACCTGCTGGGCTCAGGTGATCCTTCCCTCTCAGCCTTCCAAGTAGCTGGAACTACAGGCGTGCGCTACCACGCCTGGCTAATTTTTTGATTTATTGTAGAGATGAGGCCTCACCAAGTTGCCCAGGCGGGTCTTGAACCCTGGGGCTCAGGCAATCCATTCGCTTCGGCCTCCCAAGACGTGTGATTACAGCCTGAGCCACCGAACCCGGCTTGGTATCAGTTTTATTCATTAAAAACATGTAAACTGTCCCCACCCTTTTTCCTTGCTTTGGAGGGAGAGGTGGCCTCTTTTCCTTCTAGCAAAGACCTCACTTGTTCTTGGCATTCTGTTTCCTCCTGCCTCTCCTTATGGACTTCACATCTCAGTTTCCCCATCTCTCATAATTTTGAATGCTTCGTCTTTCTTAATGTTTTTTGTTGGAGCTCGCAAACATGGTCTTGTATTCTTCACAGCAAGAAGGACCAATTAGTCATCCCACTCGACAGCATTCTTATCACTCATTCGCTTTACTCTT
Source organism: Tarsius wallacei (assembly GCA_963574415.1). Taxonomy (NCBI): domain Eukaryota; kingdom Metazoa; phylum Chordata; class Mammalia; order Primates; family Tarsiidae; genus Tarsius; species Tarsius wallacei. The sequence continues at coordinate 11,938 of CAUYQG010077372.1, read as the reverse complement.
TCAATTCATATTTTCCCCTCCACCCCTTGAGTGCCACCAACCTACAAATATGGCACTTGAGAGGTCATTTTATTTTATTATTTTTCAAAATTTTCTTTTGTTAAATTTTAGTGACTTTAGGGGGTACAAATAATTTTTGGTTACGTGAATGCATTGCATAGTGGCAAAGAAGCCCGGGCTTTAAGTGTATCCTCCACCCCCACATGTGTAGATTGTATCCAATAGGTGATTTTTCATCCTTCCTCCTTCCCACCCTCCCCTTCTGCATCTTCAATGTCCATTATATCATTCTCTATGCCTTTTCAGACTCTTAGTTTAGCTCCCACTTAAAAGTAAGAACTTGTGATATTTGGTTTTCTGTTCCTGCATTACTTCACATAGGATGATATTTTCCAATTCTATCCAAGGTGCTGCAAAAGACATTATTTCATTCTTTTTTTATGGGTGAATAGAATTTCACAGTGTGTATATATACCACATTTTCATTGTCTACTGGGCTGGTTGATTCCATGCCTTTGCAATTGTGAATTGTGCTGCAATGAACACATGAGTGCAGTGTCTTTTTTATATAATGAAAGAGGTTATTTAAAGGAAGGTAAAATCAGCAAACAAATAGCAACAACTTATGGTCTTTGCATCCTTCTAAGCCTTTCCTCAGATTTATGTGTATTGTTTCCAACTTTGTACTTATAGGATAATACAATTCTGTAACCTGCCTGTTTTTGCTGAACATTCACTGTGTCCTCCTACCTAAATGAAGGAGGAGACACTGTGAGTGTTCAATGAATATTAAGTAGATGAATGCATATTTAACAAAACTTATTTTTTAACATTATATCAGTTACCTATGGTCACCTAAATACTGTGTAACAAACAACCACAAACCTCTGTGACTGTGACTTGCAGCAGTAAATGTCTACTTACTTCACAAGGAAGTAAAGTTAGTTGCTCCAGAGGGGGCTCAGTAGATCTCATCTGGGTTTCCTCTTGTGTCAGCCTTGGGCCATCTAGTAGTTCTGATGATCTTGGCTGGGCTGCCTCATGTGTTGGGAGATTACTGAGCTGTCAGATGGTTTAGAATGGCCTCAGTTCAGACAACTGGGAAGACTTTGTTCCACTCCACAGTGTCAGATTCAGCAGGTCAGCCAAGATATTAGCTGAGGAAAATTACAATTGCAGAAGTACTTTCCAGGACTTTGGTTGGTATCATGCTTACTGATGTCCCATTGTCTAAGACAAGACCCGTGGCTGAACTCAGGATCAAGGGGCACAGAAATAGACTTGCCTCTTTGGAGCAATTGCAAAGTCTCAGGGCAAAAGGAATGAATACAGAAATGGGTAAAAAACAAACAAACAATATGGGTGTCATGAATGCAATCAATTCGCTATACACATTATCTTCAGAGTGATCATTTACACCCGACTTGTGTGCATCATTTAGGAATAGTTTGCTTTACTTTTTTCACTCTTATAAAAAAAATCCTGCTATAAATAGTCATAAACACACCACTTTTTTTCCCCTTTTCATTCATCCCTTTGCATATCACTAAGTGACTCAAACAAACCAGAGTTTGTTTTCCATACATAGCAAGTTTGGAGGTTACGTGGTGGCTATTGGCATTGATATGGTGTTTACTGATTTCATGGTCAACATCTCTGCAATACTTTTGGTTTTTCATTTATGTTTAGAAGATGGATGCTATAGCTACCACTGCCATTTTCCCTTTTAAAGCAGGAAGAAGGAAGAGAAAAGGTACACTCAGCATTTCCTCTTTTATTTCTTGGCCAGAACTGTGACACATGGCCACACCTGGCTAGAAGATGGCACCAGAGAAAAGGATTAGGAAGGGGGATGAATCAGTGACCTAAGAGTGTCTGCCATGTGGGGATAGAGTGGAATGATGAAGTCTAGGTGTGTGTTCCTCTTCTCAAGGATTTTTCTAGCTCACAATGCCATTCTTCGAGTACTAATGAGGTTGAACATTTTCCACACACCTTTAAATAATTTTCCCTGGGATGGTTCTGTTTATATTCTTTTTCTTTTAAAAATTGTTTCCTTATACATTAAAAGAGCGCTTTACAAATTAAAGATTTTAACTTTCTTTGTCACATCTGTTGCTTGTTTCTCCTTTTTTTTCAGTTTTGAAAGATCTTATTTTATTTAAATTTTAAAATAGAATTTTCTTATTTTGCTAATTATTTCATAAAAATTTGATTTCTACAGGACCACTGCTAGCCCATAAGATATCTTTTTATAAAATGAAAAAAACACTGTCTCTTCTGCAAGATATTTTATTTCCATCTGTAAGAAGATTATCTAATCATCCAATGATTTTGTTAGATTCAACCACTTCCATCTTTTAGAAATATTTTCTAATAAATACACAGATCTATACTTTCTGTACGTGGACAATGCCTCCACAGATAATGGGATCTTCTGAAGTAGTGTGTCTAAACTTCCTTCACAGGGCATACATGCTTAGTTTCTAAAAAGTCAGAGAAGATTCATGCAAATGGTTAAGTTATACAACAAGATTATTAAGAATTGGGCTCTGTGGGAACCTAAAAATAAGACATAATTGGCTTCCGAATCAATTAAAGTCATTAAAAAGGTATCTGTTCAAAGATTTCCTACTTTGAATTAATTAAAGATAAATTTAAGATTATATTACAGCTACTGACAGTAATACCAGCAATATGGGGTTATCAGACTAAAAGTTTAAAAGGGAAATAAGCAATGTATGCTATAGATTTCTGTGCTCTAAATATTTTTTTCAAATTAGGGTAAACCTTATTTAACAACATATTTCTTAAACTGAGTATTTCTTCAGTAAGCACAATGAAGGTAGCTGAAATCTGTATACTAAGCTATTATTGTGATTCTTTTGCCAATGAGTTGTGTTATTTTGGGAAATCACTTAATTTCTATGAGCCTCTGTTTCTTCATCTATACAAGAGACAACGATTTTGAAGCTGTGTAGCTTATAAAAATGTTGCAATAATTATTTTAGATGGATTTAATGGAGTCAAAAGGGCCTAGCTCCTTTAAATAGCTTCAAATAGAAAGTATTATTCTTACAATACATTTAACTTTATGAGATGTTAAATTTGTATACTTGATTTTAAGTTATTGCAGAAAAAGAAGTAATTTATTTATTGAAGTTAAAAAGCAAGAAAGTAAAGCTGCTTATGTATCATCCTGTAGTTGATATATTGAAGGGTCAATCTGGCATCATTGCATGGTTTGGTGAAGAAAGCATGATCTAAAGAGAAAAGTTTATATTCTAATAGTAACAGTAAACTGAGTCTTTCAGAAATAATTTAATTTGACTCTAAAGTAAGGGACACAAAATCTAGTGCCTATTTTACCCACTGGTTTTTTTAGACCCTGATATTTTTCTCTCTGCCTTTGTCTATCTCAAATGTCATCTGCGGACTGATTGGTAGTTATGAACATGTAGAAAAAAGGTATTAGTTGAAGTAGTTTGGTTTTAAAGTACATACAGGTTTGACTGGGTCTACACTGAAAATACCCTTGGGAAAAATAGTAGCCAAATAACAAAAAGGAAAAAAAAAATTATCCCTTTGAATTTGTTGACTAGTCAGAGGTTTTAATTCCACTGTGGTTTTCTTAAGGACAAACATTATGTTTGCAAACTACTTAAAAGAACAACAAATACATTTTTAGAACGAATTATTTTCTTTAATTTTAGCAGAAATCTTTTTAGTAAACCTATATGCTGTGAAGGGCTGAGACTACAGTACAGCTTTAGGTATTTATTTTTTCTACCTTTTCTCTGCCATAAAAACAGGCCCAAGTTGTTTTTGTGTTCCATGCTTCATAGAGAGAGGAGACTAACAGACTCAATATGGGGCATAGTTAGTGGATACCACCACTGGAAGAAAAAGGGCCAGGCTATAACTGGAGCCCCATAAGTAACTTGCAGAATTCTATTCTTAAAGGCTATTATTATTATAAACTTATCAATTGCTTTTAGTTGACATACACATAAAACTTTAAATATAATTCTGTTTTGAGCAGTAACAGTCATCACTGCAGAGATAAACTCTAGGCTGACAAATAATCTGCTTAAAACAAGAGGATTTGATTCATTATCTAGTTTCAAACTACAGTGTGATAATATTTTAGCTTTAGGGATAGTTCTATTGCAGACTTATTGGTATGCTTTATTGTTTATAATCTTAGCTACCATTCCCCTTTTCTTTCTTTAACTATTCATCAACTTTTATATGTATAGCTAAAGAGAGTAGAAGTCAACTTTCATGAAATTAAATTTAAATCCCTTAAATTTGTTACATATACCCTAGCCCATGGCAAGACTTCAGTATGGTCCACTAAATATTAGGTAAATGGGATACTACATAAAAAACTAAATTTTGTTATAAATGAGACAGGGCTAATAAAAAAGACTGGCTTTTATTTTAGATGGGGTGGGATTTAAATGAGAATTACTAAGTTTTATTGTGTCTTTGGAGTACTATTCTGACATTTCTAGTGATCTCCATAAACTTTCATTGCCCTGTAACAATTTATTAAGCCACAGAGTCTTCATAAATATGCAAACTAGCTTAATAAGATTGCCTACTATGATTGCTTATCAATTTGGTATTGAAAGGGCACCTACCTAGTTGATAAAAATGTCTGATGGTAGAATGGTCTGTGGCATTCCTAATCTCAAAGCTTATTTCCTTTAAAGGGGGCCATAAACTGTTAAAATAATAGAATCACATTATTTGTATGAGTAGAATGACTATTTTGTTCATTAAACTTGATAACTTTTGTGTAGCTACATTTCACAAACCTGTAAACAGTCTTTATGGATGTAAATTTGCCTCTAGATAATTTTATTTCATTACACGGGCACTTATTGTTTGGGAAATAAATTGTTGGCAAATTAAATGAACAAAAAATTGGTCTTAAAATGGGGCAGGCAAAATACATGTTTATTGAAGGAACTGTAGAATGAAGAATTTATTACAAATAGGGTTTACTTCCCTATAGGGAGAATGTTTATATTAATATTTAAAAAACAAAGGTATTTCATTAGTTTTTTAAACTTTTAATTTAAAACAACTATAGACTCACAGGATGTTACAAGCAAGTATACTGAGAAGTCTCATGAACCCCTTCTCAAATCTCCAGTGCCAACATCGCAGACAACCACAGGTCAATAGCGACATCAAGAATAGGACATTATCACAATCCATAGAATTTATTCAGATTTCATCAATTATACACTCACCATCTGTGTATGTGCATGTGAGTAGCTCTCTGCAATTTTGTCACATATGTAACCACCACCACAATGAAAGTACTCAACTAAATCATTACTACATGACTCCCGTGTGTCCCTCTTGAGGGCCATACCCATCTCCTCTCCTATTCCTAACCCCTGGCAACTATTCATCTGTTCTCCATTTCTATAACTATGTTATTTCATGATTGCTACAGAGAGGCATTCTTGCAATATGAATCCTTTTGAAATTTACTTTCTTTATGCAGAATAATTTGTTAAGGTTAATTCAAGTTAGTGCATGTATTAATAGTTCATTGCTGAGAGATATTCCATGGTATGGACTACCACAGTTTGTTGAATCATTCATCCTTTGGAAGCTATTTGGGTAGTTTCCTGCTCCTCAGACCCCTCAACCTCAGCACATACAGTTCCATGGGCCAATTTCCAAAGAGGTAACTTTGTCTTCTTAATCTTATTATGTTTTATTTTGGTTTTATTTATAGTGATCATCAGACAATTTCTAATAGGAGCTACCTTTGCAGGGCATCCTATTTTATTTAGCTAATTACTTTTTGGAGATTTTTTTTTTTACCACACCATAAAATTATATAATGTTAAAACATTTATTGCCATCAGAAGGTACCCCAAGAACCCATACATTTTATGTTTCATGGCTACTTAATATATATTTGCTATGTTTATAATGTATCCAACTTATATCTTGTTCACAAAAAATACAAAGGGCAACTTAAAGGTGTTTTAAAGGTCCAGCTCCTGATATAAATGAAAGTGAAGCCAGAACAAACTGGCTCCCCACAATTCCTCCACCATCCAAGGCAGCTACTGACTCTCAGAATATGCGTGAGTGTCAGGGGTTGGTGTGGAGGAAGTTGATGAGTAGGCAAGGATGTGCAATTTTACAGCCATTTTGAAAAGTCTAAGTTTGGTAGAAATTCTTTTTATGACATTTTCTTGGGGCTAAAATCTGACACTTCATCATTCTTGATTTGCGGGAGCCCTCAGTCCTGTTGCTCTCACATATTTTTTATTTCATAGGTTTAGCACAAAACTCTCCTAACCTAACTTCCAGAAGAAAAAGTTTGCTTTTTTTTTTTTTTTTTTAGTGAGAACATGGTGCTGTAAGTAACTCATGGGAATGTGATAGAGCTGTTAAAAGTACAAAAATTCAGCTAGGTATGTTGGGAAATATACTGCAGTTCTATTGGTTTTCAGTATAAGATTCTAAGAGAAACCCTGGGTGTCATTGGTTGACTATACCCTACAATGTTCTACTTTCTTCTCATCTGAGCCTCATTTCTCTATCTCCTTTCTCCTTCTCATTTCTCTATCTCCTTTTTCCTTCCTAGTTTGTGGGAAACAGGTGAATGTGGTAGTAATGAAACCAATTGATGATGGTTCTTTATCCTTGACATGGGCATAGTGACTACATAACAAGTCATCCATCTTTCAAGTGAAGGCTGCCCTTCACCAGTGGACAACGAGAGTATAAAGATAAAAGAAAATGTGGTATATATACTAGTACACTATGAAATGGTATTCAGTCATAAGAAAGAACAAAATCATGTCCTTTGCAGGAACATGGATGGAGCTGGAGGATATCATACAAATGAACTAACTTAAAAACAGAAAACCAAACACTGCATGTTCTCACTTATAGGTGGGAGCTAAGTGGCTACAAAGATGGAAATAATAGACACTGGGAGCACCTTTAAGGGAGGAGGTGAGCAGGGGGTTAGGGTCCAGAAATTACCTATTGGATATGATGTTCACTATCTGGGGAATGGGCCACCTGAGACCCCCACTGCATGGACAACATGTTCATGCAACAAACTGCCCTTGTGCCCCTTGAATCTAAAATAAAATAATATTTCAAGAAAGAATTAGCACTAGTCAGACACATCTAAAAGGAAAAGTAACTAAAAGGACTAGTTAGATGGATTGAGTAAACCTTTTCTAACCACAGTTTTTACTCCTTTTGTGTTTTTTTATTCTTACTGCTCACAGTGACCTGTTCTCTAAGTTTCTTCTGGAAAAATGTAAGAAAAATGTATATTTATGTTCATTCCTTTCAACTGAAAATTAAATGAAAAAGCATATTTATGTTCATTCCTTTCAACTGAAAATTAAATGAAAAAGCGGTTGGGCATCTTTAACACATATTGGTAAAAATTTTTGCTTTATATAATGAGAACAATTTTGGTCCAATTATTCATCACATATATTGTGTTATCAAACCTATTTTATTTAGTTTGTCATTGACTTTCTTTCTACTGGTGTTTATGAATTAAAAGTAGTGATGCAGATGCCGTTTAAATAACCTGATTGCTTTAGTCAGTCCAGGCTGCTATAACAAATATTCCACAAATTGGGTTGCTTAAGTAATAAACATTTATTTCTCACAATTCTGGAATCTGGGAAGTTCAAGATTTAGGTGCCAGATGATTCAGTGTCTGGTGGGAGCCCACTTCCTGGTTCATAGACTGCTGTCTTCTTGCTATAACCTCACTTGGCAAAAGGGGTGAGAATTTTTTTGGAGTCTTTTTTAAAAGGGCACTAATCTCATGCATGAGGTATCCTCTTTCATGACCTAATCACCTCCCAAATGCCCCATCTTCTAATACCAACATATTGGGGTGTTAGGATTGCAACCTATGGAAGAATATGAACATTCAGTCTAGATCATTGATTTTTAATCCCATTGGTGACTGTTGGGAGGTGACTATGATCTGGTGGTCATAAAATCCAATTTTTCTTCTAACTCAGAGGAAAAGATATTGATAAGTGATCACTTTAGCTGAAGAGAGTCATGATAAAATATTTCTTTTTAACATTTTTTTATTTTAAAGATGTGGGATACAATTCAGGATTAGGTATACAAATGTTCATTATGCAGGTACCCTTGTTGATGAGGTATGCCCCTACCTCCTGTGACCGTTTCCCTCAACTGCCAATCCCACCCCTCCTTCCCTGGCAGTTTCCCACTACTGCCAACCACTTTCTTATAGTATTATGATCATTGTTCAAGGTCCGCTTATGAGTGAGAACATATGTACTCTGTTCTTTGTTTCTGTGATAGATTACTGAGTATGATCGACTCTAAATCCATCCAAGTTGCTGCAAAGTCTGTATGTTTGTTCTTTTTTATGGCTGCATAATATTCCATTGTGTATATGTACCACATTTTTTTAATCCAGTTCAGCTTCGATGGGCAACATGGTTGTTTCCATGTTTTTCCTATTGTGAATGAGCTGCAACAAACATGTGTGTGCAAGTATCTTTTTGGTAGAATGACTTGAGTTCCTCCAGGTATATTCCCAATAGGGGGATTGCTGGGTTATATGGAAGGTCAATTTCTAGTTCTTTCAGAAAATACCACACTGTCTTCCAAAGAAGTTGCACTAGTTTGCGTTCCTCCCAGCAGTGTAGAAGTGTTCCTTTTTCTCTGCATATGTTGTTGTGTGTTTTATTAATGATGGCCATTCTCACTGGGGTTAGCTGGTATCTCAATGTGGTTTTGATTTGCATTTCTCTGATGATGAGTGAGGCTGCGCACTTTTTCATGTGTCTGTTGGCTGCCCGTATACTTCTTTTGAGAAGTGTCTATTCATTTCTTTTGCCCAAAGCTGCAATAAGAAAGTGAATGCCAGATTTTTACAGACAAAAATGGAAAAAATTGGAAGTGGAAATCAGGATAACCAGGCATAGTTCCTACTTAACTGGCTGAGTGACCTTGGGCAGTCATTCAAACTTCTCTCCTTTTTACTTACATAAGATGAGGCTAAGAATACTTGCTCCACCAGTGTCTTAAGACTTTGTTTTAAAAAGGATCATAAGAAAAAGTTACAGAAAGCAATTTGAGAATTAATTATAAAGTATCTTGCTTGTGTAAAATAACATAATATTATTGGGGGAAGAACTGGATGAATCTACCTTTACTTTTACCCATGCTAAATAAGCATGAGCGACAAATTTGTATGGCACACTGGTGGTTTATTTTTGAGCAATCTTAATTTATTTGATAGTGCTCAGGGAAGACAGAATGAGATGTTTTAGAGATGATGTGTTTGTGTGTGGAAAAGGATTTATTAGCCAGGGAGTCTTTTTCACTTCAGAAATCAATGAGTATGCTCCTTTTTAGAAGTCATTTGTGAAGACACAAAAGGTCAAGATTTCTACATTTTTCTTCCTTTTAAGAAAATGTTGCTTTTTAGAAAACCTATGAAAACAATAAGAAATCTGAGACAAATATTGCTCACAGCAACTTTATCAATATTTTTATGTGTGAGTTATTTTTCTAATCCATCATGTCCATTTAAAACTTTTATATACTACAATAATAATATATAGAGGGTGCCAAAATGTATACACTTTTTAAGAAAGGAGAAAACTGTATTAAAATTAAAAGGTGAATACAAGTCACATTTGACATCTGCAATACAAGAGGTGTTCCAAGAGGTTACCATCAGCATCCAGACTCTTCTGATTACGGCAAACTAAAAGTAATACATAGATAACATCTTTTAAAATGTGTATATATCTCTTTTGGCACCTTCGGTACATACATAGATATCTTTGAAGTCTATATTTTTACTTAATATTATGCCATATGGTTTTTCCATGTAATTAATCATTTATTATTTTCTAAAATTTTACTTTTTTTCTTCCAGGTAACTAGTATTAGGAGCCTGGTACATATCATCTCATCCCTTTTGCATCATGAACCTCTTTGAAATCAACAGATTCAGATCTTCTCTAATGTGGGTGTTGTGTTTCTCTACTATGTGTCCTATGGGTTCAGGGACCTATGGTGTGTCAGGCATTGTTCTAGGTTTTAGGAAACATCTGCGGATGAAACAAGATCGTAGCTTCATGGGGTTTATGTTAGAGTCAGAGGAGACAGCCAGTAAGCAATACGCACACCAAAAATGAGATTATAGGATGTGTTTGAAAGTAAGTGCCACAGGGGGAAAAAGCGGAACCGGGAAAGCATGTGGGAATATCATGCTTTAGTCTGGGTTGAATTGCAATTTTAATTTGAGTAGTTAGGATGGGCCTCATTGGTTAGGAGGAATTTGACTACAGGTTTGGGGTAGGCGAGAAGAGCATTTCAGGCAGAAAGAACAGCCAGTGCAAAAAGCTGTAAGGTAAGAGTGTGCCTGGTGTGTTTGGGGCACCAGGAGACCAGTGTGGCTGAGTAAACTGCACAGTGAGCACAGAGACGTAGTTGGGGTCCCAGATCACAGAAGGACTTACAGGCCATTCTAGAGTCTCTAGCTGTTTGGAGTGAAGCAGGGCACCATTTCTGGGTTTTGAGCAGAATAATACATTTTTTTTTCACTCAAAATTGTTTTGGAGAACTAATGATAAAGAACTAATGATAAAGTTGTTTTGGAGAACTAATGATAAAGTTTCTATTTAATTGCCACAGAATATTTCATAATATGATGTATCACATTTGATTCATCCATAGTCCTATTAATGGATATTTACATTGTTCTTAAATTTTGGCCAGTACAGATCTTACTATAATAAAAATAATGGTATGTGTCTTTTTATACACATGTCAAAATTCCACTATTCAATGCATGTGTATCAAAGTTCCACTATTCAATTTCTTCAGAATTAAGTTATGGTATAAGGTAGGGATCTAACTTTTTATTATTATTTTAAAAATATTTATTTATTATTATTATTTTTGAGTTGAAGTCTCATTCTGTTGCCCAGACTGGAGTGCAGTGGCACGCTCCTGGCCACTGCAGCCTCGACCTGCTGGGCTCCGGCGATCCTTCCACCTCAGCCTTCCAAGTAGCCGGAACTACAGGCGTGCACTACCATGCCTGGGTAATTTTTGATTTATTGTAGAGATGAGGTCTCCAAGTTGCCGAGGTTGGTCTCGAACCCACAGGTTCAGGCAATCCACTTGCCTCAGCCTCCCAAAGTGCTGGGATTTTAGGCTGAGCCACTGAGCTCATCCTATTTATATATTTAAGTGGGTGTCTCACTCTGTCACCCAGGCTAGAGGTCAGTGGCATGATCATGGCTCACTAGTCAAGATTCATTCCTGGGCTCAGGCTATCTTCCCATCTCAACCTCTTGAGTACCTGGAACCGGCGTGCACCACCACACCCAGTTAATGTTTTGATTTTTTTGTAGAGACAAGGTCTCACTATGTTGTCCAGGCTGTCTTGAACTCTTGGGTGTCTTGAACTCTTGTGATGGAAGATTATCCATGTGGGCTCAGTGTCATCACAGATATTCTCATAAGAGGAAGGTGGGAGGTTCAGAGTCAGAAAGGAGCTGTGATGACAGAAACAGAGGTTAGATGGATGCAGGCGATGGACCATGAACCAAAGAATGCAGATGGTCTCCAGAGGTGAGGAAACAGCCCCTGGAAGCTGGAAAGGAACCTCTACAAAGAACGCTGCCCCCCTGCTAATAACTTGATTTTAGGACGTCCAGCATCTAGAATTGTGTTTGTGTTGTTCTAATAAACTTGTATTGTTCTAAGTCACTAAGTTTTTAGTAAAAAGTAAAATGGACAAACACTATGAATAGGGTCAAATAGAGGGAATTTAAATGGCCCATAAACATGAGAAAAAGCAGTTTCAGTAGTCCCCAATGGCATGCAATTAAAGCTAAGTGGAGGTGTTATTTTTCAC
>CAUYQG010077371.1:0-18072 GCA_963574415.1 Tarsius wallacei | reverse complement strand
CCTGGATGGAACTAGAGTCCATAATACTGAGTGATCTCTCACAGAAACAAAAAACTAAGTATCACATGTTCTCACTCATATAGTAGACCTTGATCATCCAACGTACTACCACAAGAAAATGACTAACGGTGGTGGAAAACTATGGGGGGGGCGATGGGATTAATGGTGATAAATATCTTTCTGGGGATGGGGAGACACCTCTTATCATCAAGGGTGCCTGAACGAAGCAATTTTGTATGCCTAACCCCTAACCGTACCCCATAATACCATAATAAAAAAAAAATAAAAAAAAAATGACTCATAAAAAGGCTAAATCCTCTCTTCCCCCAAATGAACAAAAGACGTAAACAAATACTTCACCAAGAAGTGTATATGGATAAACAAAAGATGCTCACCATCTTTAGGGAAACACAAATTAAAGCCACACAATGAATCCCATTATACGACTATGATTCTGATACCCTTAATCGAAAAAGACCCTTCACTCCAAATGTCAACAAGGATGTGGAACAACTTTCATTCTTTTTTTTTTTCCTTTTTTTTTTTTGAGTTGTAATCTCATTCTGTCACACAGGCTGGAGTGCAGTGGCACACTCACAGCCTCCCCAGCATCAACCTGCTGGGCTCCTGTGATGACTGAAATATTAAAATGCACAACCACTTTGGAAAACAGTTTGAAAGTTTCCTATAAACTTAAACATATGTCTAGCATGCTGTAGTCACGTACCATATGTTCCAGCCATTCCACTTCAAGATCGTTATCCAAGATAAATGAAAGCATAAGCCCAAACAAAGACTTCTGCACAGATTATCATAACAGCTTTATTTTTAATAGCCAAACAATGGAAACAAACCAAAAGTATATATATATAATATATCTACAGGTTAATGCATAAACAAATTTTGATATAACCATACATTAGAATATTATTCAATAATACAAGGAATCATCTAATGTTCATACTACAAAACAGAAGAATCTCAAAATAATTATCCTTAGTGAAGGAAGCCACACAAGAAAATAGTGCATTCTGTATAATGACATTTATGTAAAATTCTAGAAAATACAAAGTAATCTAAAGTTACAGAAAATAGGTCACTGTTTCCCTACTGATTACAGAGAAGGAAGGAATCACAAAGTGTTACTACTTTTGAGATTGATAGATATGTCCATTATCTTGATTTTAGTGACGACTTCTATGTGGGTATTTAAAATTTATCAAATTGTGCATTCGCAATACATGCACTATATCATATGCTACTTAGACATTAATAAAGCCATTAAAAAATAAATCACAGTATGCTCTCTAATATCAATAGAAATAAATTTAAAAATTAATTAATATATCTAGGAGAACTTGCAGTCTTTTAGAATTAAACACGGGCATTTTAAAATCCATGGTTTAATAAGAAATCACAAAGCAAATTAGAAAAATATCTCAAACTCAATAATAATGAATATTCAACAAATCATACTCTTTGAGATGCAGCTATGGCAGTGCCTAGAAGGGAATTTGTAGCATTATGCTTTTTATGAGTTGAATTGTGTCCCACTTCCAATTCATAGTACACAGAATATAATCTTATTTGAAAATGGGCTCTTGGAAATATAATCAGTTAAGATGAGTTCTTACTGAAGTAGAGTGGGCCCAAATCAAATATAACTATTGTCCTTATTGAAAGTGAAGATTTAGCTGGGCTCGGTGGCTCAGCCTGTAATCCCGCGCCTTGGGAGGCTGAGGTGAGTGGATTGCCTGAGCCCGCGGGTTCGAGACCCGCCTGGGCAAGCAAGACCTCATCTCTACAATAAATCAAAAAATCAGCCGGGCGTGGTAGCGCACGCCTGTAGTTCCGGCTACTCGGAAGGCTGGGGCGGAAGGATTGCCGGAGCCCAGCAGGTCGAGGCTGCGGTGGCCGGGAGGGGCCACTGCTCTCCAGTCTGGGTGACGGAGTGAGACTCCAACTCAAAAAAAAAAGAAAAAAACTATGCTGTTCTTACTAACCTCCATTTCCTTATTTCAAAGTGAAGTGCCTTGCATTTTGTTCTATTAGAAATAGGCAAGACCAACAGTAAATTGCATTATATGATACAGCAGAGAAGTGGAGAATTTCAGTTAAGTATTTTATAATTATAATTTTCAAAATAAAAATTCAACATAATAAAGCATGTTTTGCACAATTATTTTGAATACAGTTTTATGTTTCTTTGATGACACAGAAGAAATTAATAATTTTAAGGTACCTCTGAGATATTTTGTAAAAGTGATTCACCACTGAGCTGTAAGAATGCAAAAGTGCCTGTTGCCAGAATATGCTCTGAATTGAATGATTAAAAAGCAAAATCAAAACAATATAAATGAAAGTTTGCTATATTGTAGTTATTAATCAGTTACATAAAATTTAGAGGCTTAAATGATATAGAACTTTAAAACAGTCTCCAAGGTAAAGTGTATTATTTCCAAAATGTTAGCATTTTTCTATATATAAAGCTCTAATTTTCAAGATCATCTTATTTTTCCCAGAGAACTGTCTTTTCTGGTCCATAAACATGCAAAAAAGAATTTGTTTCATTTCCCTTCTCAATGTCATTCAAATAATAACATCAGTCTAGAATGAGTTGAAATGCTCTGGTGAGGGATCTTATAGTAAGATGAAATCATTCAGTGAATTATCTGATATTTCACAATGATTCTATTTCATACCACTGGATAAATCCAAATGAGCACAGGAAATCTCCTAGTATTACAAAATTTTCCCTGGGGCAGTTCTACAATATCTGCATATTACTACTTTATTGCAGAATGAGAGCTTGCACAAACTATTGAACCACCATCAAATATACTTGTGTGATTTTTTTCCTGGCACTTTTCTAACTTTAAAAGGGAGAAATGTCCTTATAAAATATTTAAATGAAAAACAGACATATATAATTTAACCAAAACATTTTAAAAATATCTTTTAAAAAATGCCACAGAACAAATCTAAAAAAAACACGTATCCAAACTTCACAAAATTGTCAAATATCTCGTAGAGTCTTTTAATTAAGCTGTCACACGAGATGGAAATTACACTGACTTGTTCAGTGATCCATACACTGATTACTGACAAATGCCAACATACTTTCAATGGTCTAGTATTGTTAGTAAGGTTAGTACATTTGTTAGACTAGATATAGTCAGGTTATTATTTATTTTTCCATTTGGGTTATGTTTTCCTTCCATCCCAGGTTATCACTTATGTATATTCTCAGTTTTAGCATTCAATACAGCCTAGAATATGACCGTAGATTTAATTTTATTTATGTTATGTTCCCCAGCCTAAAATATGTATGTTTTAATGTGGATGAAATTAAAGCAACAGGGGAAGACATGGTGCATCAGAATCCCCAGGGCAGAAGGAGCTTCTTCAAACTTCATACCTCCCCTAGAATCTGATTCATTTCCCTGAGGGAGGATAATTTCCTTCCTTTTCTTTACTACAAATCACTGCCATTGAGACTCATTTTTACTGGTGACTGATTATCCTATTACTCTTGAATATTGGATTAGAAAAAAATAATTGACCACAATTAAAAGGGAAGTTCATGGTACTTCATCTCCCCTTTGTCCCCGCATCTCTCTTTAAGGAGAAAAATGTTGATATGGTTGAACAGGTTTTAAAGTATTATTTGGGTCAACATATGGAATTAATAGTCACAGCTTACTTGGAATGACTAGCACTCTTCAGATATTTACTTCTTTTTCTCCCACCACAGCAAGATGTGTTAGTCCTGGATTCATGGTGCAACTACCTTGAGAACCACCCCCTACCCCCCCATGACTAAGCTAAGCAACACTTGGCACAGGTGGTGGCCTTGGCACACGGGCAAATGTCTCTTGAATTCTGCTTGCTATATGAATAACTTATCTCTTCTCACATCAAAGTAGTCCTCTCTAGGTTTGAGATTTAGGTTAAAAGTGTAGGAAAAAAATCAAACTCCTCAGCCTGCTTTGCATGTAAGCCACCAAGATTTGAATTCCTTCTACCTAGAAACTGCATAATCTTCATTCAAGAAGGTCTAAGCCTTCTCCAACCATCCAATTCTCAGTGATCAATTCTAACTTTACAAATGCTAGAAAAATTTTTTTTCTTTGTATATTGCAAATATTTTTTTCCTTTTAAGTATTTTATTTTAAAGATGTGGGGTACAATTCAGGAGCAAATATTATTTTTTATTTGTGCACATAGTCCAAGATTACAGCTAGTAGGGCCCAACTGAATCTTTTAAAATAAAAGAGTACATCTGACACATGAACTAATTCATCAACATGAATATAAAAAATAATCAGAACAAATGTAATGATGAATGTGAGCAAAACAGAAGGAAAGAAATGTAAAATTCATTTATTATTTATACTAGTTAATATTTTTTAAAAGCTATTTCTCATCAAAACTCTTATTTATATGGCTTTGCTCTGAACTTGAGACAAGGGCTACACTTTCCTTTCCCATATCTTAACAGCATATAATACTTAGCAGTGAAAATGTTAAGTACTCAATCATGTATTGGCTGCTTTTTAACCAACCACAAATAAAAGAATGTATTGATTTATTCAACAAAAATTAACAAATATATATCTGTGTTAGGCAGTGCCTTGGTTACAAAGTTACAAAATATATTTACATAACTGTACTTTATTCATGTAATACTATTTATTTAAACAACCTTGAATCTTGTGAAAATAATCTTTTTAACCAGGATATTGTGAGATAAGAAAAATAAAGTACAAAATTTGGTGTATTTTTTTTTTTAATTCATGAGGTTAAAATTACTGATAAATTTGCAAGCCACATTTATGTTTAGAGCTGTTAAGCTGAAAAGTTCACTCACATTTACCTCACAGGTGCAGATTGTTACTGTACAAGGTATAGAATAAATATCCATTATGATGTACAACTAGAAATTACAGCCCAATTCTTAGCCATTGTAGTTTTACATAGAAATAATTTTACCAGATGATCAATTCTAGATGTGAGTTTTTCACCTTTGTTAATTCAGAAATAAATACATAAATTTTCGCTTTAAAACTATATATCTCTTAAGGATTTTGAAGGCAGATTTGCTTTTCTCTGGTAGATAAATCCACATGAAGCTTATGATCTACTTGTAGCAGTAAACCTTACCTTATCCTCAGTTCAGTCTGAAACATTTATTTGCCTTTTATTAGCCTTTTTCTCTTAAAAGTGCCTCCCATCTAGTCTTACAGAAGCAGGTTAAAATTTCAAGGCAGCATGTTTATCCTTTTCTCTCTCCTAAAACTGAATGTTCTACTGAGGTGGTGGCTTAAATGAAGGAAACAAACAAACAAAAATGATCAGGAAACAGCAAATGGAGATGTATTAAATAAAGCAACATAAATTTTCAGCATAATGAAAATTGGGTGGTTGTCAGAATCCTACTATAAGCAACTAGCCCATTTTATTTTTCATTTTTATAGTTGATACTTGTTAAGCATCTTTTATAATGTAAAATACTATCTGTATGATATATATGTATTGTTTCCATATAGATACATACATATATGTATATGCATGTTTTCCACCCTTCAAAAAGCTATATCTATTTACAGAATAAATCAGAGGTATCATAAATCACCTCTTTAACTATACAGCGCAGGAGACAGGCAGATGATAATTTATTTCTAGAAAATTTTCTCTGCATTTGAGATTCAGGCGTTCCACGATCATATAATAATCTAAATTATACAAGTTCATTTCAAATTGTTATTGATGAAAACATGGTGTTTCTGAGGTGCTGTATTGGCATACAAATTTTAATGAGGTGAAAGTAGTGCCATGTTGACAACTGTCATGGCTGTAAGAAGCTCAGCTCAGATAAGGACTCCACAGATCTGCAGATCAAATGGTGGGCAGAAACTTTATTTGCCTTGTATGAAAGTCACAAGTACTCCATCTCAAGAGAAAGCTGAGATTCATAAAATCAGAGATTTAAAATAGAATCAAGAGCTGTCAAAAAGAAGCAACATAAGGAAATTGGGGAATAAAAACAACCTGATAAAAGTACCTGCTTAAAAGTTTTGCATTTTTTAAGCAAGGTTTGTTGTTGCTACTATCAACATAAAAGTCTACATTTAAAAATACATAGTCAAGGTTCACATAGAACAAAATGCACATTAGAACAGCAAATTGCTCATTTTTCACTAAATAGCAGAGTAAACTGGAATTAACACAACAAAAGTGAATCAAACTATGAGGTCATTCACTTTTTCAAAAATAGGCTATTTTAACCATAAAAATAAAACCTGAACATAGTAAAAACGTGAAGTAGAACAAGAAGTGCAGTGAAAAGCCTCCCTTGTAGCAATGGAAGTCCATCTTTATTTCTCCACATGAACCATTGTTATCCCAGTACCAACTATTGAACTGACTTTTCTCCATTGACTTGAAATGTCACCTTCACATGCACAAATACCCATATGGGCCTGTTCCCAGACTATTTGCTCTGCTGAGTCACTATCTGTGCCACTGCTAAGAATATTATAGCTTTAAAATACAATTAAGTATTGAATAAGATCATTCTCTGACTGTATGGCTCCTCTTTTTCATAATCTTACAGTCATTTTTACAAATACATTTCCAGTTGAACATTGCTTTTCTTTGTTTTTCATTCCAAAAGACAAATTCTATCTGGAAATGTTACTGACATCACATTAACACTGTAGACTTTTAGGGAACCCCTAAAATCTCAAAATTTATTTATTTTTAAAAAGTGTATTTTTTCTTACATATTTAAACTTTATTCACCTTCAACTTGTATAGCTAATCCTGAATTGTAACACATCTTTAAAATAAAATAAAAATCACCTTCAAAGTACTCTCCATTTGATGCAATACCTCTGTCAAGATGCTTTTGCCACTGCTCAAAGCAGTTTTTGAACTCATCGACTTTGCTCCCTTTAAGTGCTTCTGCTGTTTTTTGTTTTACTTCTTTCACATCTGCTAAACAATGGGAACTTTGAGGTTTTTTTTCATCTGGGAAACAGAAAAAAAGTTACTTGGGGTGAGATTGAGTCAATAAGGAAGGTAGGGCATGGGAGTCATGATGTTTTTCAAAAACTGCTGAACACTCAGCATGGTGTGGGCAGGTATGTTATCATGGTGATAGAACCAGTCACCTGTTTGCCACAACTCAGATGTTCCTTCCACAAATCTTGACAGAACCTTCTCAAAACTTCCAGATAAAAACTTTGGTTGACTGTTAGCTTTGGAGGAAGAAATTCCAAGCACATTACAAGGGGCCAGGCCACCAAAGGATAATTCTGTTTGGGGGGTTATCCCCCTCAGATAACATCATCATGTAAAATATCTTTCCTAAAGATTGAGGTATTAATCAAATTAAATAAACTCTTGGAGGTAAAATGGAGTGGAATGGCAGCTGTGTGTGAAGACAGGTTATTGTAATGGCTTACAAACATTTTACATACCATTTAAAAATACTGTAGAATTCTTCACAGTCATCCTTAAAAGCAGGATATATATAGCTCAATAAACAAGCATTGACTATAACAATACCATTCTAATGAGAAAACACATTGGTTTCTTCAGATAAAAATTATATACCCATTAATTATATGACCTTTTTTTAGCAGAGTCCTTAATATTCCAACATTCTATAACCAAAACCCAACAATTTCACAACTAGAATTACCCAAAGGGAAGGAAATTACTTGATCTCACACACAAAACAATCCTAGCATGAAATTAGAGGGTGGCATTATAGAAGACCATAATACATCATATTAAAATATATAAGGTGGAACAAAACATTCATATTCTATTTTTACATCATATTTTATGACCTGGAGTTTGAAATGCATGATGTGTGTTAATCTATTGGCCTAAACAGGAAAACCCACGCTTTGTAACAATTTGCAAGAACCAATAGCAGATACAGGAGCAGCTATTTTGCCTGATTACCACAAAATGTTCTCTAAGATGACTTCCATTATGACATTCAGATAAAAATTCAAGAAACAAAATAGAATAGCTCCAGATTTAAAATCAGAAAATCAGGTTTCATATTCTAGTTATTTAGCAAGTGACTTTAACTCTGGAAAACTCATTACTCAAGTAAAGATGATCACATCTAACAAAGTTTTTATGAATGTCATATGAGACTATATGTTGAAATTGCTCTCTGAAACGTAAGGAATCCTACTAAATATAAAGTCATCTCAATTTATCAGAGGTTAGACAGAATAGAGCTTTGGTCAAAATTATATAGGTAGTTTCTCAAAAGTCTTGCTGTACTCAGTAGATGCCAGCTGACATCTCAACCTGGGAAGCTATCTTGTTGATTGGCACTCAAGTACGTAAACAAGCCTCAAAAGCCTCAAGCTGGCCTTTATCTACTCAGACCCACTGCGTGAATAGCAAAGTAAAGGAGGCCTGGGAACCATCCCTAACTTTTTGTTTGTTTTTGTTTCTCTGAAAAGTGGTCAATGCACTTTAGACTTTTTATTTTATTTTATTTTATTTAGTCAGAATCTCACTGTTACCCAGGCTGGAATCCCTGGGCTCAGAAGATCCTTCTGGCTTAGCTTCCAGAGTAGCTGGGATCCTACAGGCATGCCACCACACCCAACTAATTTTTTTATTTTTTTGTAGAGACAAGGTCTTGCTATGTTGCCTCAGCTGGTCTCCAACTCATGGGCTCAAGCAATCCTCTCACTTCAGCCACCGAAACTTAGAATTACAGGCATGAGCCACCACACCCAGCTTTTAAGTAGACTTTCAAGAGCAATTTTAGGTTCACGAAAGACAGGAAGACACGGAGTGAGTACCCCTTTCCCCCATGCATACACAGCCTCCCTCAGAATTGACTTACCCACCACAGTGGTATATTTCTTAAAACTGTTGAACTTACATTGACATGTCATTATCACCCAAAGTCCATATTTCACATTAAGAGTCACTCTTGGTATTGTGCATTCCATCAGTTTGAACAAATATATAATAATGTGTATTTACCATTAGATTATCACAAGGAATAGTTTCACTGCCACAAAAATTCTTTATACTCCAACTATTCATCCTTGTTCCTTTTAATCTTGATGTCCTTCATCTGCTTTTTTTGTAGCATGGGACTTTTAATCTAGAAGTCACTGCATTGCCTTTATTTTTTCTCCAACAGTATAATACCTTCTCAATTTACACATCAGTCGCCATTATGATTTTTATTAACCTAACTACAAGAGATGGAAAGAAACGGAGCAATTTGAGGAAGCTTTTATTTTAATTACAAGTTTGAAAGCCTTTATCTAAGCGCCTCGTATCCAATCCCATCACCGTAGTCATTTGGGCCACTTAAAAACAACTAATTCTCAAACCAATCATAGCTAGTAAAATGCATTCCTCAGCTTAATTGATTCATATGCCATGCCATTATTGCATGTTCACAATCACTAGACACAATCCATATTATGTGGAATTTGAGATTCTGTTAAAGATAAATGCAATTTCTTTATCAAGGAAGGTTAAACTAGTTCATTTGCCTTATTTTAATCAGAATCAAGTATTATGACAAGCTGAAGCAAATCATTGCTGCTCAGGGGGTTGATGAAATATATTTCTTCCTACCTTAGATTTTGTTTTTTTCAGTTCATTAAGAAGCTCTCAGGAACACTCCATATATACTTGGTGTACTTTATTTGAAGCAGGGAATTAACACATAACACTTCTTCAAGGTTGAGTAAAATAGATTTATACAGTCCTCTCCCCACACTCCTTCTGCTTATGCCTGCTCAAAATGCATTTCAGTTTGTCAATCCAAGGCACACTGCGGAGAATATTTAACAAGGAAACTGAGAAAATGAATGTAAGTCCCGTAGTAACCAGCAAGAAAACAAAACTCTTATAAGAAAAGCCACAGCTAAATCTATTGTGTGATAAAGCGCATCAATGTGATGTGTTTATTTAAAAAAAAAAAAAGGTTGTGAGGAGAGGAGAAATAAATTATCATTGTAGCATGATCACTAAACACAACAAAATTAGGTGGTCAATACAAGTATATAGTTGCTTTCTTTCTTTTTCTTTCTTTTTTCTGTAGAGATGGGGGTCTCACATTGTCCAGGCTGGTCTCAAACTCCTGGCCTTAAGGTAGCCTCCTGCCTCCACCTCCCAAAGTGCTGGGATTACCCCTATGAACCACCTTGCCTGGTAAATATTTAGTTCCTTGTGTACTGGTTTCCTCATCTATAAGCTAGTAGGAAATATTCAACAAACATGACTTCACTTTAAAAAGTTGGCCATTATGAAATCTAGAAATAAATAGTGTTATAATTCTTATTATAAAAAGAATCTATTTATTTGATATAATATAATTTGAGGTAATATCTTTCCATAAACAAAAATAGAGGTTGGTGGTTAAACTCTTGTACTTATCTTGGTAAATTTTAGGTTTTTGTTGGTTTTGTTTTGTTTTTAACATTGAAATAGTCATGGTTAAGCTTATTTTAGTAAGCTTATGCTTACAGCACACAACAGCAGTTTGTTCTAGAAAAGTAATTATCGCTTTATTTTAAAGTTATTATTGAATAATGCAAAAATAATGGCTGACTTGATTGATATAATCAAGAATTCAAGGAAGACACATCAGACCAACAGATTTATGAAATTAAACATAGCATTTAATTAATCAGCTCTTTAATAGAATTAGTTAATGCAGTTAGAAGCAAACAATTCTAGCAACAATAGAATAGTCTCACAATCTCTCTGGAGAAAGAAGTAAAAATTATATGAATATCATCAAATCAGAAGATGATTTAGCTGCAACAGGCATATACACAGGTAGATATAAAAGAATCAAAAGGTGACAAATGACAATCAGAAAAATATACAGAACAACTATAACATGAAAACCAATAGCTTTTTTAAAAGCACATCATTTGATGCAATGTAGCATTTTTCAGGAAATTCTAATAACTATGTTGTCATAATGTTTCATTTAACAGCCATAACTATTTACTGATTGCTTATGTGTAGGAAAAACCGTGACAGTCCCCATGTTCATAATATTTACCATATTATAAGGATGATGAATGAGCAATCTAATACAATACATAATGTGATGGTGGTCATCGATGCTCTGTGGTAGCCTGCAGGAAGAGAGGAGTGAAGGAAGAGAAAATCGCCTGTTTATATCTCGTATATGTAAAAAGTAATTAAGATTTAACTGAGACAAGAGTAAGGGGTGGGCATTCCAGACTGTAGGCTCACTGTGAATGGCAGCAAAAGGAAGTAAGAACTGAATCTGTATGACTAGCACTTAGGGCAGAGGGAGGGATGGTAAAAGGTACAGATGCAGAGATGGATCTACAAGGGCCAGACATAAAAGTGTCACCTGTCAGAGGGGGGAGCTGGGGATCTATCACAAAAGCTGCAGGAAACCATGAAAGGAGGTCCCAAAAGTTTTGATATTCAGAAAGATGTCTCTGGGTACTTTTTATTAAAAATTATTTTACACAGATATGTGGGGTACAAGTCAGGGCTAGCTACATAAGCAGGTGAATTTAGACCTCCAACTGGCCCCCACTTCCTCTGGTTTAGGACCAAGTACCCTTTGTGATGCTATGTGCACCCTCTTCCCTCCCTCCACTGGCAGTGACCATTGACTGCTCATTCCTTCCTTGTACCAATGTGATTAATGTTCAGGTCCCATTTATGAATGAGAATATCCAGTATTCAGTTCTTTGTTTCTATGACAGATCACTAAGTATGTTGGTCTCCAACAATACAATTTGCTGTGAATTCTATGGTTTTTTCTTTTTTATGGTCTCATAATACTCCACCATGTATATACCATATTTTCTTTATCCAGTCCACATTTGATGGGCAATAGGGTTGGTTCTATGTTTTTGCTTTTGGGAATAGTGTAGCTTGAAACATGCATGACAAGTTTAAGACTGAAGACAAAATAAGACTCAGGATCCACACTCACCAGAAAAGGATTCAATAATAATTTAATTTCATAAAGTAATATAACAATTTCAAAATTGTTATAGTAATTTGTAAAGCTTCAGAGCTTAAAATCAGCCGTCTAGAGCCCTAGGCTACTTGGAAGTAATTAATAAAACTAAAGTTTAATTTTTTAAAATGATGGAATAGTTTCAGATTTACAATTTGCAAATATGGTTTAGAGAGTCCTTATATATCCTTCACTCTGCTTTCCCTCTTAAGGGTTTCTCATGAAATCTGATGTAGCCTCCTCTGCAGCTCTCCAGTGGCTCTGTTTAAGATGCCCGTGTTTTCACAACTGCAGAAATTAAGGTGCCCAGAGGAAAGTCAGGTCAGCAAAGGAGCAAAAAGAGAACGGAAGTCTCTAAAGAAGCAGATAACTATTTTTAAATAAGTGTAGCATCAGCTGTTCAGATATCACTATAATTTAGATGAATCAACAAATTCTAGTCATGCGTGATCTGTTTTTCATTCTACACTCAATGTACTTTATAGTCCCCTTGTTTTTATGCAGTCAAGTGGAAATTTATAAGTTGACTCTAATTTTTCATTAAGGGTCTCTAAAATTATTCTCCAAGCCCACTGAGATGAAACCTGAAGCTATATCGGTTATATAAGTCAGAGAGGTCAAATAATGATGCTTTTGGATGCAGAAATTTCACAGCAAAATTATTGTTTGATTATATAAGACATAAGTCTGAGTTTTTTAAAATATTCATTTAGTTTATACTCTGAATGGTTAATAAAAACTGAACAATTATAAAAATAAATATAACTGCTTTGGATTTTCTCTAATCAGTAAAAAAAAAAAACCAAAAAAACAAGCATTATGAAAGTTCCTGTCACAGTTCTTATTTGTATTTTTTTCTGCATTAATTAAAAGTTGATTTTAATCCAAGTATCAAAGAGAATGAAAAAAAACAATTTAGAAAATTAATAAGGTCATTTAGGAAATCTTGTGGGAAATTTTGAGAAGTTATTTTTGAAGTTTTTCTAATTTTTTTCAATTAGAAAATACATATGATGTGAACAACTTTCCAAAATTTACAGTGCATATAGTATGGAAACATTTTTTAAAACATGTATATCATTTACCCCCAATTTTTAAAATGGATCTACATGACATGTTAGAAAATTGTATTCTAGGCAATCAGCAAAGTCTAGACTTGGGAAAACAGAACAAATGACCTGGTATGATAGTTAATTTTATGTGTCACCTTGATTGGACTAAGGGATATTCAGATAGGTGGTAAAATATTTTTTTCTGGGGGTATCTGTGAGAATGTTTCTGGAAGAGGCTAGAGTTTGAATCAGTAGTCTGAGCCAAATATCTGTCTTCACTCACATGAGCAAGCATCATCCCTTCCCTTGAGGGCCCAGATAAAACAAAATAGAGGGAGAAAGGGCAAATTCGGTCTCCTCTTGAGGTGGAACCATCGATCTTCTCCTATCTGGAGATATGGAAGCTTTTGGCTCTCTGGCCTTCTTCCAACTCCAAGACCTATATCACTTAACCCACACCTCTTCACCCCTCCCCCAGCATTCTCAGACCTTCAAATTCAGAGTAAAGAAATCCATCATCAGCTTTTCTGGGTCTGCAGCTTGCAGATAGCATAGTAGATAGCATTACAGGTCCTCTTGGCCTCCATAATTCCACAAGCCAAATCCCACAATAAATCTCCTCTTACATCTATCTCCCATTTCCTGTTGTTTTTGTTTCTCTGGAGAATCCTCACTAATAAACTTGGTTTTATGAACAACCACAACAACTGAAAAAATAGAGTGAGGGAGACAGGGAGAGAGAGAGAGAAAGGGAGAGAAAAAGATAGGTGGGGGAAGGCAGAACCTATAGATTAAAAGATAGCCAAGAGATACTACCAATCACAATATATGTACTTTATTGGAATCCCAGTCCAAACAACTGAAATGTTAAAAAAAAATGTATAGGTCGAGCTCAGTTGGTCAACCTGTAATCCTAGCACTTTGGGAGGCCGAGGCGAGTGGATTGCTTGAGCTCGCGGGTTCGAGACCAGCCTGGGCAACTTGGCCGGCCCTCATCTCTACAATAAATCAAAAATTAGCTGGGGTGGTAATGCATGCCTGTAGCTCTTGCTACTTGGAAGACTGAAGCAGAAGGATCGCCTGCCAGAGCCCGACAGGTGGATGCTGGGGTGGCCGTGAGCGTGCCACTGCACTCCAGCCTGGGCGACACAGTGAGACTTCAACTCAAAAAAACAAATGTATAAGATAGCTAAGGATATGTGAACACTGACTAAGGATATGTTAACTTTAAATGATATTAAGAAATTATTAAGGTGTGAAATTGAATTATGATAATAAAATATAATAATATTATGAATATTTTTGCCTTTATCATTTAGACCTACATGCTGAAATACTTACAAATAAAATGATATAATTTCTAGGATTTGCATAAAATTATTTGGGAATAGCACAGAATAGGGGAAGGTATTGATAAAACTAATATTGGCTATAAATTTAAAAAATACTTGATATTATTGATGAGAACATGAGATTTATTATACTATCTCCACCAATTTTTAAAATTTATGTTATTTTCTATAATAAAAGTTTTTCAGAATGATATTCTAGTACATTGTGTGGCTAACTAGATACGGAACCATTAGAAAATTAGTTAACCCTTTTTGTGCTTTGTTTCCTTAAAACAATTAATAAAATTTAGTTAGACTCATATTCATTCAACAAATATTTATTCTAATATTCATTTCAACTCCAAATAATGTAACTTTTAATTTTTCTATCATGAGTTTTATTTATTTTAAGAATCATTTGAGCCAGGCTCGGTGGCTCAGCCTGTAATCCCAGCTCTTTGGGAGGCTGAGGTGAGTGGATTGCCTGAACCCCCAGGTTCGAGACCTGCCTGGGCAACTTGGTGAGACCACATCTCTACAATAAATCAAAAATTAGACGGGCATGGTAGCGTGTGCCTGTAGTTCCGGCTACTCGGAAGGTTGAGGCGGAAGGATCGCCGGAGCCCAGCAGATCGAGGCTGCGGCAGCCGGGAGTGACCACTGCACTCCAGTCTGGGTCACAGAGTGAGACTCCAACTCAAAAAAAAATAATAATAATTTGATTCATTGATTTGCTTAGTTTGCTTAGTTGCTTGTTCATTCATTTATGTGCCAGTTAACATGCTGGAAATAAGGCTACAAAGATAAAAATAAATACACTGAATTTTGGCCTTATAATCTAGTCAAGTATAAAATTAATACAACTAGTGCAGTGAAGAGAAACTCGTAAACTAATAAATCATGTGAGTTAAATTGGTCTTGTTTTTCTAAAGTATAAAAACAAGATTTCAGACACTCCCCTTTATCCCCCCCATAAAAGCCTCATTCGTAATAAGTCTCTCTTCTATACTAAAAAGGGAACTTCTCATTCATGTTAGCCAAGGGAGGAAGGGGTCCCTTTCATGAGATCAGAAAAATATCCCTCATCCTTAGGGCAAGTTTCAGAGAGGAGTTTAAAGAAAGAGAAATTTAACAATTCGGTGTCTGCTCTTTCATTCTCCCTTTATCCCCTTTAGGAAAATGCAAAACATATTACCAAGGAAAATGATAGCACATCCTAAGGGGGTATGCTGCTGAAGGCCTAAGGCATAATTCTAACTTGATTCTTTCTAGCGTCACAGTCATTGTCAGTGCTTCTTTCATTTTTCTTCCATGATTAGAATTAGGCAAACAGTAGTGACTGTGCCCTACCTGCCCTGAACAGGTCTGAGCACATACCTCTATTGATTAGACAAATGATTCACTCAGCTTGTTCACACTGGGCACAAGCAGACAGGGTTGTGATGCCCACTCAGTTAAGATACACACAGTATCCTCTTCCAACACTTCATGAATGTAGATAAAACAATGTACATATGCCCTTCCTTTCTCCTCTGTTTTCCTCTTCTTCTTCCTCCCTCCCCCACTAACCTGTTTCAAACTAAATGTGAAAACTTTAAAGTGTTCGGTTTACATATATTTTTTATCTCAAATCACTGCCCATACGCAATAATGGTCACTGATTTCCTAGACCTTGTTGACTCTGTTCAAAAACCAAGAGACATGACATCATCTTCCATAAAGCTGGATTCTTTTTTCTATTTTAAGAAATGTTTCTTTACAATGTAATGCCTTGTGGGTGGAGATGGATATAAGTAGGAGCCTTATTGAAAGCAGTGTGTGAATAACTCGGATTCTGAGAACTTGAGAAAGATATTAAAATGCAGATATCACTGACTGGAATTTACAGGCGCATCAGTAGTTGACTCTTCGAGTGACTATACTCATCTACAGTCTTTTAAGCATTATTATTTTCTCCTGGTGCACTGAAGTCCTCTGAATTTGTAGATATTTTAGTTTGTATCCTTCTCTACACTCTAATATAGTTAGAAATTGTGATGGTTTTTTTTTAAAGCTTTCTTTGACACAGTAATAATAATCAATTTCTAACTCATTAGAGACAGACAAAGAAACAAGTATATTGTGCCTGTTCTTTTCAATTTTAAATATTTTGGATGCTTGTCACTGATCCGATTCTGTGCAG
Source organism: Tarsius wallacei (assembly GCA_963574415.1). Taxonomy (NCBI): domain Eukaryota; kingdom Metazoa; phylum Chordata; class Mammalia; order Primates; family Tarsiidae; genus Tarsius; species Tarsius wallacei. The sequence continues at coordinate 1,482 of CAUYQG010077371.1, read as the reverse complement.
ATCAGCTTTCCTTGCCCCCTAAACTCCATCAAATTTTTCTACCATCTTTTTTTTATTAATAGCTGCCCTGCATCCATCCCAGTCATACTTTGCCTGGGCTCCTGATTATTTAACATCTTCCTATTTCATTAGTAATGCATATTTAATACTTTCTGAACTGAATCATTTATGGGTATGTAGAGCAGCGCTAAAAGAATGGAATCCAGGTCACTTTGGGGCACATAGCCAGCAATGGTTTCCCGAATCCACAACCACAGAATCCTCATAGATGTGCAGTTTCTTTCTCTGCATCAGCGGTGTGTATCATACATCAGCATGTGTCAGAATCACCTGGAGGGTTTGTTGAATCACAGACTGCTGGGCTGCACCTGACTCAGTATGTTTGGGAGGGCCTGAAAATTTGTAATTTCTGACATATTCCCAGTTGAAGCTTGTGCTGTTGGTGAGGTCCACACTTTAGAACTTCTCTAGATGAAGCTCTATGATTATCATGACTCTCTCTGTTGTTTCTATCCAACTCAATACAAAATTTTATGGTTTTACTACATCTGGAAGAATTTGACAGATTCTAGACAAAAAAAATGGCCATATCCCATCAAAAATAGTAAATACTTTAATATTATTTAATTTAAATGGCATTTTTATTCATAGTTATTGGTCCATAGTTGTTATGTGCAAAACAAATGCTTTATATTTTCTGTTATGTTTCTAGTTTTTGTTCTTAAATCGGTTTGACTTTATTGGTAAGCAAGCTAGAGATTGGAGAGGATAAGAGAGTTGCTTAAGGCAAATCAACTCCTAGGTGAAAGTAGCATTTAATTTTACTATTTGCATAGATGTCTTCTTCCATAGTCCCCAAAGTATGACCCTCAGGTCATCAGCATCGCTCTCACCTGGAAGCTTGTTAGAAACACAGACTCAGGTCCCACCTTAGACTTACTGAATCACAATCTGCATTTTGCCAAATTTCCCAGGTGATTCCTGAGCATATTACAACTTGAAAAACACTATTGTACGCTATCCTTCCTCCCTAAAAACAAAAAACTGAAGTTAATTTCTTTCCTCCACTAGTCTGAACACTAACTAGTTTTCACTTTTTAACATAGTTCTGAAGTTTTCTCAGACTGAGGTATGTATTTTAGTAAGAGTATATGTGTAGTTTAATTTCTTCCAAACCAACACAATGAGCAGAGTCTCCCTTAGTTGTCGTATTAAGGTCATATGTTCATCTAGATTGTTGGAGAGTGGAGAGGGATTATAATGTCTTCAGATCACTTTAATTTCAGAAAAAGAGAGAGTGACAAAGGTTATTATTTTAACAGTAGGTTAATTGATTTTGTCTTTTTTTAAATTAAGGATATTTCCTTCTCCAGAGCACCTCACAAGGGATCTTCCATAAAGCAACAACCTAACAACACCTGTGTGCTTGTATTAAATTGACTTGAGAAACACTATTGTACACTATCCTTCCTCCCTAAAAAC
>CAUYQG010077370.1:0-13056 GCA_963574415.1 Tarsius wallacei | reverse complement strand
AAAATGTCTTCCTTTCAATATTTCCTTTATTTTGGGGTAAATAAAAAGTCATTGGGGTGCAGATCAGGTGAGTAGGGAGGGTGTTCCAATATAGTTATTTGTTTACTGGCTAAAAACTCCCTCTCAGCTGTGTGAGCTGGTGCATTGCTGTGCTGCAAGATCTCCACTGAGATCATTTTTGCATATACCTTTCTCAAGTCAAGATTTTTGGTTAAGATTTTCCTGTTTCTCTATTGAGGTTTATTTGGTGTGCTATGCCTCTCACAGTCAGTCAATGATTTTGACGCACAATTCAACAAATTTTTGCAATGTTTTTGTCAGTTCTGCTCATTAATGAACATCCTGACCTCTCTTCATCAGTGATACTTTCTCTCCCCTCAGAAAAGCATTTAATTCATGTGTACACTGCCATTTTCCTCATGACATTAGCCCCCAAAACTTGGACTAACGTGTCCTTGATTTCACTTCCACTCCTGTCACGTTTAACAAGAAATTTAATGTTTGTTCATTGCTCTAATTCAAGCTCTGACATTCTCACGACGGCACTCAAAAACATGCAACAACAATAATGTATGCCACTCAGCAAGACACTGTCACACGCTGACACAAACACTTGGTATAGCTGTGAGACATTGCTATACCGAAGTTATGAAACTTTACCGAGTGTTTGTACAGTGCTGCCAACGTAAGCACACAGTGGCAAGTTCGCGACCTTAATTGTCAAACCTGGTAGGTTTGAATTTCATGAACCTTCTGTTCCCCAGCAGAAATACAATTTACTTAGCACTTTCCAATACTGGTGTATTGCTCCATGAGCCATAGGAAACACCTGATGTCTTTGGATCTGCACATTTTTCCTCCCCAATGTTGACTTTGACCATGTACCTCTTCTCTGACCTGCCATCTTAACCTGGCACATAGCTCTCACTTCACAGTGCAAATACTGCTGCCTAGATCTCTTGACATGGCTGTTATTTCAAGAATTGCCTCCATGTTCCCAGGGTCTACCACAGAGCCTGTCGTGTGGTAGACACCTAGCACGTTTTGTTTGCTCTGGAACAAAATTCACGGATGTTTGGTTCTCTGAGATAACTCACATCCTTGTAATCAAAAATTAATAAAAATCATAGCTGATATTTATTGAATATTTACTTACGGGCTAGGTGCTATAGTAAGAGCTTTATATATATTACCTCCTATAATCCTTCCAACTAACTACTCAACAGTTTTTATCTTCATTTTCTGGAGGCAGAAACTGAAGCTCAGAGAGACAAAAGACCTGGTCACAAGTCACTCAGTTGGCAAATGGCAGAGGTGAGATTTGAATCGGTCTTGCCCGATTTGAAAGGTCTATGCTCTTTACCAGCATGCTGCTGCTTCTTTAAATGTCCTTGAGTTGATTTTGGATCGTACACAGAGGAACTGTCTCTTATTTTGATTACTTGACATTTGTTTGACTCACTAACACATTTATTTCAGCATGTATTAGGGAAAAATAAATGCCAGCATCTGTTTATGGCATGTCATATTGATTATCCATTCACATTAGGAATACAAAATGTTTCTCTTAACATACTTACTTAAGTTCTAACATATTGAGTCCACTTACAAATAATGTTGAGTGAATAATATATAAAACAGGTGATACAACGGACAACACAAATTATGTATCTGAGTGTATAAAAAGGACTAGAATTTGAAAAAAAAAAAACCACCGCCTCAGAAACCACCATATAGTATTAAAAAGAAACACACACACACACACACACACACACACACACTGAAACAAATTTCTAAAATCACATCTTGCACTTATAAGTTTAGAGAATATTGCTTCAGAAAGATATTCCAGACCCTGCCTAATGAATATTCCAAGCAGTCACTAAACTTCTAAATTTGAAGTGCATTTATTTCTCTTCCTCTTTCTATTTTTGGAACTTAAATGGCCGAATGGATTTTTAAAAATTGCCTCTAAATAAAAAATGAGCCAGGGGCCTGGAGCGCTCCTCTGCCTCATTTTCACTCTGAGCAAATGGTGAGTTACAACACCCCTGGTCATAGTGGTTTCTAGCTACCAAGCTGCCAGGCTTTTAAATAACGACAACACAGAAGTGTGGCCATAATGCTACCTATTTCCCTTGCTAAATTATTTATGCATTTATTATATTTTGCATGGGCTGTTGCACCTGAAGGTACTTCTGTGGGGGCTAGGTCATTTCAAGAAGCCCATTACTGAGAATCAACTCAGCTACATTAGAAACTGGCACATCCAGTTGTATGGTATTGCTCATTAATATTATATCATTACTGCCTCTGTAGTTTTGGGGTGGTGATAACTTTATGTGTGTGTATGTGTGTGCATTCTCTATCCAAAGGCTTCAAGGCATTCCACTTCATTAAGAAGCTGTTTAACACTGAGGGTACATCAATAAAGACTAGCTTAATGCAATCGTGGAATTGTACCTAAGACAATTCAGCCAAATGAAGCTATTACCCTGTATAATGTGTTTTACACAAGATGGAAATAGTTTACTAAGTTATAAAATCATGCTCCAGGATTTACAGTGACTGATTTGTTGTATGATCAGCAGTGTGGTAGAAGTTTTATGCCAATAGTAACTTTATTATGTGATTAGGAAATTGCTACACTTTCCCTCGAAACAAAACAACCAAATGGAGAGCCCTGTGTGCAAAATGTTCCCAAGTATGCTTGTAGCTAAATTCAACCTAACATTGACACTTTGGACTTATTTGTGACTTGTATAGAAGAAACACATTAATTCATTCAACCTGAATTCAACACACATTTATTGAAGGCCTACTATGTGCTGAGCCCAGGGTACATAAGAGAGAAAAGACTCCTTGACTCTCTTGGTGGTGGGGTCTAAATAATCAATTACATAATAGTCAATTATGTGGCCAAGTGTCTGGGTCAACCTAGGAGAATATACTCGCCTCTGCTTGGGGGTCAGGGGAGGACTTGAGTATGAGCTCCCTAGACAAAGAGGGTGAGGCCTAAAATAATCATGTAGTGAGTATGGAAGATACTTGCTAAGTCCTCCAAACTTTCCCTTTTTCTTTGCTAGCAGAATCCTGATTTTGTTCAGGATGTTTTGGGTTGAGAGCCTTTGGTCTCAGGGAAGGTGGGCCCATGTGTGGTCTACATCAAGGCATGTGACCCATTCTGACCAAAAAGGTGTGACAGGAAGTGTGTGGGCAGGCTGTAGGAAAAGACCTTTCCCAACTCATCAGAGGAAACCTCGTAACAGGAAACTCTAGGCTCTTGGCAGCTTTCTGTGTCATGCTTTTGAATATCTCTATGACTGGGTCCATGGTAGACTTCTTAAGATCTCTGATGGGAAGGTCAAGAATGTCCAGAGATTCCAATCCACAACCCTGACATCACAGACCTGCCAGCACCAGCAACCACCCACCTCCAGCTTTCTTGATGGGTGAGAAAAGTTATCCATCATTGTTAAAGTCATTTACTTGCAGCAAAGAGTATTCATGACTTACAGCAAGTTTGTAGAAACTCAAGTTGTTCAGGGTGTTTGGAGCAATGCTCTTAGAGAGTTGTCAGGAAGGTACCAGGTTGTCAAGGGCCCAGAAACCGCATGAAGGGAGTGTGGCAGTGCCTTCCAGGCAATGGGCACTTTCCCAGTTGGCTACATGAGATGACCACATGTGGCACATAGGGCAGTGCATCATCATGAATCCTGCAATAAGAAAGTGAGTTATTTCCCCATTCTCCTTCAGTCCTTCTGGTTACATTAAGAAGCCCTTTCAGAATTGGGCTAGGAAGTCTTTAACACCTCTCTCTGACCTTAGACCTCAGTAACCTTCCTCTTGAACAAAGAGAAGGAGGCTCTCAAACTCAGAGCCTTTGATATGCATACAGGTTCTAGGAGAAATTTAATGCCAATATTTTGTTTTCTTTGTTTTAATTTTGATAATTACCTTTTGGGGGTAGCAACTGATACCGGTTTTGCATTTTGGGTGGGGAATCAAGTGTCCTTGAATGTATACTTATTTTAAATTTTTTAAAAGTACGTTAATTACAGAAAAATATTAAATATGTTATAGTGTTTGAGCTCTCCAATATAGCAAAACTTGTGATGCTAAAATGAAAATCACTGAAGTTTGAAAAATACAGTTAAGGTCAGGCATGGTGGCTGACACTTGCAACTTAAATACTTTGGGAGGCCGAGGCAGGAGGATTGCTTGAGTCCTGGAGTTTGAGACCAGCCTGGGCAACAGAGTGAGACCTTGTCTCTACAAAAAAATGAAAACATTAGCCAAGAGTGGTTGCATGCATCTGTAGTCCCAGGTACTTGGGAGGCTGAGGCAGAAGGATCCCCTGAGCCCAGGAGGTTGAGGCTTTGGTGAGCGGTGATCATACCACCACACTTCAGCCTGGGCAATAGAGTGAGACTCTGACTCACAACATTAAAAAAAGAAAAGAAGAGAAAAGAAAAATACAGGTGAGCACATCAGGGAGCCACAGAAAGTGTGTAGGCAGTGAAGTAATATAATTAGACTCCCATCTGTAAAGATTCAGAGGGCAAGGCCAAGCATTAAGTCTGTCTTTTGCAAACAAACTAACAAAAAATTCAGATGGGAGGTGATTAGACTTGAACCAAAGCACATGAAGAGAAATAGGAGGTTCTAAGGAGTGAAGATGAAGAAAACTTGGGGACCAATGATAAAAGATGAAATGGGAGAGGGAGGAGTTTGGAATGGCTCTTCAGTTTGGCTTAGGCAACTGAAAGAAGGAATCATGGCATCACCGCACGAGCTAAGAAAAGTAGAGGAAGACTAGGGCTGGGAGGGAGGGTGGTGGGTGCAGGTGGCCACATTGAACTGAAGGGCCCTTGTTATACCCAGATGGTGCTGTGGACCACTGGTTCTCAAAGTGTGTTCACCAAACCATCAGCATCACTTGGAAACTTGTTAAAAAATTCTTAGCCCATCCCATACCTCTTGAATCAGAAATTATAGTCTGGTTTAATTAGCTTATTTATTTTTGAGATAATATCACCCAGGCTGGAGTACAATGGCAAGATCATGGCTCATGGCAGCCTTGACCTCCTGTGCTCAGGTGATTCTGATACATGCTAAAATTCAAGGCCCACAGGGGCAAGTGAAAGATTTCTCAGTCAAGATACCTGGGCAAAACTGGGTTATTCTATTCTATTTATTTATTCATTTATTTATTTTTGAGATAATATCACCCAGGCTGGAGTACAATGGCAAGATCATGGCTCATGGCAGCCTTGACCTCCTGTGCTCAGGTGATCCTTTCTACCTCAGCCTCCCAAGTAGCTGGGACTACAGGTATGCACCACCACACCCTGGCTAAATTTTTTACTTTTTGTAGAGATTAGGTCTTGCTCTGCTGCCCAGGCCGGTCTTGAACTCCTGGGTTCAAGTGGTCCTCCCACCTCAGCCTCCTGAAGTGCTGGGACTACAGGCATGAGTCACTGCACCTAGTCAGGTTACTTTAGACAAGCCCTTCTCCTGGGCCTGTTTCTTCAGCTGCAAAATAAGAGCACTGACTTAGCTATAAGACCTCTAGTAAGTCACTAAATCTCACAGAGTCTCAGCACCCCACTCCCCAAATATTCATCTCCCCCTTCTTCTTTAGTAATACAGCTCCAATTGTTAACAAAGTACTTGGGAGCCCAGAATAAAGACCATACTTCTCAATCTCTTTTGCCACTAGGTATGGCCATGTGGAAATGATATGTAGTCTTCCTAAATTACCTCAAAGAAAGGCGTTATGTACTTCATCTTTTTCTCCATCCTTTGGTCTGGAATGCAGACATGATGGCTGAAGCTTGATCAGCCATCTTGGATCATGAGGAGGAAGTCACACTTTGAGAAGAGCAATGAACTAGAAGGAATCTGGGTTTCTGCTCATCCCTTGAAACCAGCTCTATGTTAACTCTTCCAAATGCAGTTTATGTGAGGAAGGAACTATTTTGTTTTAGCCCTTCTCATTTTAGTCTTCCTGTGCTCCTACATATTTATTAGAAAATTTTGGCCAGGTACAGTGGCTCATGCCTGTAATCCCAGCACTCTGGGAGGCTGAGGTGAGAAGATGACTTAAACCCAAAAGTTCAAGACCAGCATAGGCAACATAGTAAGACCTCATCTCTACAAAAATACAAAATAAAAAATTAGCCAGGTGTGGTGGTGTGTGTCTGTAGTCCCAGTTACCTGGGAGGCTGATGTGGAAAGATCACCTGAGTCTAGGAGGTCAAGTCTATGGCGAGCCATGATCATGCCACTGTACTCCAGCCTGGGCCACAGAGTAAGACTCTGACTCAAAAAAAAAAAAAAAAAAAGAAAGAAAGAAAGAAAGAAAAAAGAAAGAAAGAAAGAAAATCACTTGAACCTTATAATTTTTTAAGAAAATACTATGAGAGAGTTGAATCAGAGTATTTTGGAGTAGGACCTAGAAATCTGCATTTAATGACCTCCCATGGAGACTTATGTACCCTAAAGTCTGTGGTTGGATGCTTAGGAATCAATTCATATCATTGATCTTTAGTAACATATATATCCCAAGAACAAGGGAGAAAGAAATCTGGACATGAAAGGAAATGATTATTTTTAGTGTTTTTTAAAAACATATGTATGACTTGCTTTGTACTTTTTTGTTTAAGGGTTCACAATTGCAACCCTTTGTAGTACCAATTCTGGCCATAAGGAAATCATCAAACTGGACCAGTGCCTGTGAATTTATGGCTATGCTGGGGCTAGAATTTAGAACTCTTGACTCCCAGATCTCTGACCTCTGGGCCCTGCAAGCTCTGGAAAGTTATTCTTTTCCCAGCACTGCAGCTGAGAACCTCCAGTCTAGCCACAAAGTGTGAGGTATCGACTGTTCAGGGGTGTGGTCGTGGTCTGGATACAGGAAGGGACATTTGTCCAATCAAAAAAGTACAGGGTAATCGAGGTCAGCAGCCCATTCACATTGGTGGCTAGAGTCACAGAGGATCCAAGTCATCCCAGTGGGATGCACATCACAGTTTGGAAGGTCATCCCTGCTTCAGTTCGCTTAAATCTTTGCCAGAATACAGTGATTTCAAGTGAAGCCTGTCTGTGTCCTGAACCTTTCCAAACCATTTATTCAGTAGCAACGCACTGGAGGGCCTGGCTTCACCAATCCCCCCACGGTGGCTTGTTAACCATCCACTCTAGGCTCATGATAATACCTTAGGTGGGAAGGCAGGAGGAAAATAGTGTTTAAAATGCAGAGGGCTTGCACAGTTTGCAAAACAACAAACAAAAGGAGAACAAGCAACCCAGCAATTAGTTGTAAGAAAAAAATGGTGCTTCCTAAGTAAACATGCATACTTCCCAATATTGAAGGAGGATGAGGATCAGAGGTGAGGTTAATAAAACCTGCTTTCGGGACTTGGTCTTGTTTCTATCCAGCTTGCCTTATGGCAGTAAGTATCCAAGTACTCTTGGAAAAAAAGATATTCCAAGAGTAATTTCACCCTTCTCTCTTCTCCTACCTTCAAAGGACCTACCTTTGAATATTATTACTATTTTTAAATTTCATTAAAATATATATTCTGCCAGGTGTGGTGGTACATGCCTATAATCCCAGCATTTTGGGAGGCTGAGGCAAGAAGATTGCTTGAGTCTAGGAGTTTGAGACCAATCTAGGCAACATAGTAAGACCTTATTTCTACAAAAAACTAAAAAATTAGCCAAATGTAGTGGAGCACATCTATAGTCCCAGCTACTCTAGAGGCTGAGGTGGAAGGATCTCACCAGAAGGTCAAGGTTGGCCAGACTCGGTGGCTTAGCCTGTAATCCAGCACTTTGGGAAGCCAAGGCTAGTGAATTGCCTGAGCCTGCAGGTTCGAGACCAGCTTGGGCAACCTGGTGAGACCTTATCTCTACAATAAATAAAAAATTAGCCGGGCGTGGTATCACATGCCTGTAGTTCCAGCTACTTGGAAAGCTGAGGTGGAAGGATCACTGGAGCCCAGCAAGTCAACGCTGGGGTGGCCATGAGTGTGGCACTGCACTCTAACCTGGGCTACAGAGTGACACTCCAACTCAAAAAAAAAAAAAAAAGGTCAAGCCTGCCGTAAGCCCTGATTGTGCCACTGTACTCTAGCCTGGGCAACAGAGTGAGGCTCTCAACTCAAATATATATATACACACACACACATATATATATATATATATATATATATCCATCACTAGGTTAGAATGCTTATTAATGTTGCCAGGCAAAGTAACTGCTGCATATTAATCTCTTGGAAGACTGGACCATATACTTGCCCAAACTTGTCTTCTCCCTACAGCTCACTAACCAACACCAAGGACACTGTGTCCTTAAATTCAATTACAGAAAATTCCTGAGCCAATAACTCTAAAAGAGTCAACTGCTTTAAATATTTCTACATGCAAGAAACAAGTGTGCATGTAATTTACAGTAGTATCTGATGGCTTTTTTGGTATGGGTGTCATATTTGTAAAATGTGCCCCTGTGTCTTATAGAAATAAACTGAAGCAGGGCCACAGCATTGTAAAATTCCTAGAGGCAGCATTCACACACTAGTCTGTGGTGCCTTATGTAGTTGTACATTGCACAACCTGAGCAGCCTTGGGTGGTGGTCCTAGTTGCTAGTCACAGCCTCCCTCTCCAACACACACATACCAAGGAGATTGGGTGTGGACTGTTGGGAAAAGGCTGGCAATGTATGTCGCAAGGGCAGTGGTGGAGGGCATTGAGATGGAGAGGGGCAGAGTTAAGCCTGTGTGGCTTGGGGTGAGATTTATATTGCCTGCCAGTCTTTAGAAAAGGCTGGTGAAGGAGATATTAATGCTCTGCTTCCTGGGAGGCTCCAGACTCTGGGTGTGGTTGACCTCAAACCCTAGAGGAGGCTTGAGGTACGGGCATTTCCTAGCCTACAACTTCTCTGAAGATGTGTCAACCTTCATTGTGTTGGACAGGGAGGGAGTCTTTTTGTAATCTGGTAGCACCTTCATGCTGGGCAGAGATTGCTTTCTCTGTAATCTGAAAGCATCCTGGTGAGCATGCTTCATGGGAAGGGCTCTCATCTGCCAGCAGAGCATTCAAGCCAGCACTCATCTGCAACTGTAGATCCCTTTGGAGCTCCTAAATGGAGCTGTGGGATTGTTGTCATGGTTACCATTGGACAGTTTCTGAGGCCAGAATGTTTTCAAGGAGGGCAGTCCTGGATTGGGTATACTGGGTTTCTGAGTTGGCAACAGACTCAAGATAATTGATTTCCCTTTTGCACCCATGCTTCCAGTCCCCAGGCAGAAGCCTGACTGATGCCTCTAGTGATCATCCTAGCTCCAGTCCAATCCCAACCGACTGCCTACAATTGTTGGAGCCTTTAAAGGCCAGATTGACCTGGCAGCATCTGACTGTGGTCCTTCCTCCTTCTACAACCAGACAGGTTCCTGGACCTCTCTGTGCACACAGTTGCTTGCAGGAAAAACACATTTGTGAAGTATTTCTCTGCACTTAATGTGTTAAAAAGGAACTGATGTTTTTCATCATCTCCTATAAGCCTAGCACTTCACAAGTATCTTATGTAATTTACAAACCTAACAAGGGAGGAAATATCATTCACATTTTATCTAAGAGGAATATAGGGCCTGTAGAGGTGATGCCCAGGGTTGCACAACTAGCAAGTAGCTGGGATTCAAATTCAGTGCTGTTTGATTCCAAAGGTGCTCTTTCTTCCAAGTATGACTGCCATCATTTTAGCTACTGAGAAGAATTGGTAGCTCCAAGAGACCCTCAACCATCTACCAGGCATGGAATATACATCTGTTCATTCAATAAAGGTGTCCTGAGTCTGCTCTGTGCCAGACCCTCTGTTGGTCACTGGGGACATAAAAATAAGACACAGCCTCTGCCCTCAAGAAACTAACACACTAGCAACTACCAGTCATGAAAAGAGGAGAATCTATAAGACACCCGAGAGAGGGGCAGTCAGGAAAGTCATTCTGGAAGAAATGATACCTGACTGAACCATCTAAGTCTCAGGGCATGTCCAGTGAGGGAAATAAACAAGAGTAAGACCTAATGCCTATGCTCAAGGATTCCATAGCAGAGCTGCAGAGACAAGACTCATGATCATGATACAAGAAGAGAAGAAAATGACAGTGTAAGGGTCCACACAAGTGTTCTCAATGAAAGTGATGGGGGATTGAGAGACTGAGATAGTAGAAACTGTGACCACTGGCAGAAGGCTACATGAAATGGAAGCCACCTTTGTTCATAAGATTATTCTTTAATCTTGCGATCTTTTTTCCTTCCAGTTTTGCCATAGTCACTTCTAGTTCTACCCTGATTTCTTTTTTTTTCATTTTCCTTCCTGTTAAAGAAAAATACTTATTTAACATCTTTTTAAAGCTTGTGCTGAGAGCAAGGCATTATTTTAAGCCCTTATGGTGGTCATAGTGGTGGGAATATTCAAAGATGAGCAAGATGTAAAGGCCTTGAGTAGCAAACACGTAACCTAAATGATGAACGTTTGAGATGTGAGCTCCAAACCAAATGGCATAAGGAATTAAATAATTAATTCTAACTTGCAAACGGAGTGTGGGGGGAGGGTGGGAGGGGGGGGCAAGGGCTGTCACTCTGTGAAGATTTCATTGTTGCAGGTTTGTTCATTCATGTCTTCATCCTTCTTCAGGATCCATTAACTGATGACTCCTGTCTACAATGTTGCTCCTCAAAGAGTCCACAGCAGAGCACAGGTCTGGGAGACACAAACAACCATCACTATGTAGTGTGAGAATCAAACACGAAATGTACACAAGAGCCCTGAGAAAATTCAGAAGACACCGTTGGAAGTCGTGGAAATGATTCCTAAAACTAAATAGGCTTTTACCAAGGGAAAAGAGAGGAAAGGGCACGTCAAAAGGCACTGGCAGTAGGTCTGGAGGGAGAGGAGACGTTAAGATAAATTTGGTGGAAAGGCTTGAATACCAGGCTAAGGACGTTTGGCCTTCATTCTCGAGGTAATGGACAGCCGTAGAAGAGATCGGAGTCGGGGAGGACCAAGAAATGATTTTAGCTTTGGAAATCTCCTTTTGGTACTGCGCGTAAAGTGAATTAGAACAGGATGAGACGCGGTTCAGCCACGGACGCCTCGGCTGCATCCCTGTGCCTGGGAGACTGCATCAGGCGCGAGCCCAAAATAGGCTGCCGGGGTGAGTAGGGGTGCGGGCGAGGGCGTGAAAGGTGAAGGGATCGTTCCTCGTGAGGTCCACATCCTGGGCAAGGTTATACGCAGTTATAGGCACCACTCAGCAGCCGGGAAGACCCGCCTCCCCTTCCAGATCCCTCTGGGGCGGAGCTCGGGTCGAGCACGTGACGCCTGGGGCACCACCTTTACTGTGGGCAGCCTTCTCGTTCATCGCGACCTCACGGGTAGCCACTTCGAGTTCCAACAACTTGACCCTGGACCGTAGCGCGCGCGGAATCCACTCTCTTCGACGGGTCCCTATTGCTCCTCCTGCAAAGCTAAGTTGGGGAAGATAAACATCGAGGGAGTCCTTTGCCAACACAAAAGATGGCGACCTGCCGCGCTCACTTTGGGTGGGGAGAGCGGGCTCCAGGCGCCTGGCCTCACTGGGCGAGGCGCAGACGGAAGGGGCGTCTCTCGAGGTGGCTTTTCGACCTTCCTGGGCGTGGTCCTGAGCCTGAGGCGTGGCCTCGCCTGCGTTCTAAGACATGATTGGTCGTCCTGTGGGTGGGTGGGGCGTTCGCGCTGCCCCGTCCCTCCCTCTTCGAACCGGAAGTGTCTCTCGGTCTTTCCAGCTGGTTGTCATTTCACTCGGCTCCGTCCTGAGGAGAAGGACTCAGCCGCGGCTGCGGGACCCGGGCACCGGGAGGCGGTGGCGGCGGCGGCGGCGGCGGCGGCAGCGGCGACAGCAGAGGAAGAAGAGGAGGAAGAAGGAAAGGAAAAGAAGAGCCAGGCGGAGTCCGCAACGACGACAACGGGGACTGCGGGACCAGGGTAAAGCGGCGGCGGCGACGACGGCCCAGCAACCGTGAGGAGAAACAAAAGCCTCCTAAATTATAGTTAAAAAAACAATTCTGGGGGAACTGAGAGAGCGAGCCGCGGGGGGAGGCCCTTCTCCTTTAGCATAACTGCGGTGGTGGGTTTTTCCTTTATTTTCCTCTTTCTCCCCCCCTGCGGAGAATCGAACTGAGAGACCTGAACAAACCGCCCCTGGGTCCCATGAGGGGAAAAAACCCCGGAGCCGCAGAGAGGGGAAGAGGCAGAGCCCACAGGGCCGTCCAGGTCGCCCCCTCGCTCCCCGCGCCCCCGGGCCGCTCGCTCCGCCTCGCCGAGTCTCGCTAATCCCTCCCGATCGCGACCCCCCCACCTCCCAAGAAGGAGAAACGGGCGTTTCCAACCCGTTTCATGGGGGAGAGGAAGCCGGGGGGAGCCCAGGAACAGCGACCGCGGCAAGACCTGCACCCGCAGCCTCGGGAGCAGCCCCAGAGGCCGACGCTGCGCCCCGCGGAAGGGCAGACCCGGGACCAGGAGCAGCAGAGACTGCCCCGCGACCCCCTTTCCATTCGCCAGCGCTGAATTCCTCGCCCGAAGCCGGGAACCCGCCCCCCGCCCCAGATAACCTAATATAATCTATATATATAAATATATAATATATAATGTTCTTAAATTATTCCTGATTTTTTTAACCAAGCTGCCAAGAAGAGAACGTATTCCCCCCTTAGCCCTATTCTAATTTTTAAGTGAGTGAATCTAAACTGCTGAGGAAGACCATATGTGATTGTTAAATTATATATATATATATTTTTACTCCGCGCAATGCTTATTCTTCTACATTCGTAGACGCTTGAGAAGCTGTGTTTTTGTCATTCATGTACATTTTCCTTTGGAAAAAGAAAGCGCCTATTTTACTAACCAAAGACTTGATTTTTTACCCTCCTCGTTTTTATTCCCTCCTAGAAATAAGCCCAACTGAATCCATGTCAATGTTTTAAGAAATTCTTTTTTTAGTTTTTTTTTT
>CAUYQG010077369.1:0-15850 GCA_963574415.1 Tarsius wallacei | reverse complement strand
TTTGTATAGCATTTATATTTTACTAGGTATTATGAGGAATAAAGAGATAATTTAAAGTGTACAGGAAGATGTGCATAGGTTATATGCAAATACTATGCCATTTTTTATAAGATACTTGAGCACTCAATGATTTTGGTATCCCAGGTGGAGTGGGGGATGTCCTGGAACCAATCCCCCAAAGATACTGAGGAACAAATTGTACCTTTGTTTCCCTTCCTCTCTTATTCCCTCATCACATAATATCTGATGTGTTGACTTTATATCATAACAATAAATTATTTTCAACTTTACATAATTGTATTTAAGTTACAAGACTCTTAGGAGAGGAGTGAACATCATCCAAGGACTTTGCATCCTTTTCTAGAGATAGGGTTAGTATGTTTCAGTCCTATGCAGGATAGATGTATCATGTTATGTGAACCCATGACTTGGTAATTGTCTTTATTTGGAGATTAAGTGTGGTTTAAGAATATGTGTATGAATGCCTAGTTGACAAAGGGTGGATTTGTGATGGTTAATTTTATGTGTCAAGTTGGCTAGGCATGGTTTTCAGATATTTGGTGAAATACCAGCCTAGATGTCACTGAAGGTATTTCTTAGATATGATTAACATTTAAATCTGTAGACTTTGAGTAAAGTAGATTAAATGCCCCATAATGTGGGCACACATCATCAGTTAGAGGCCTTCAGAGAATACACATTGAAGTCCCTTTAAGAAGAAGGAATTATGCAAGCCAACCACCTTTAGACCCAGGCTGCAATGTCAACTCTTCCTGAGTCTCCAGCTTGCTGGCCTGACCTGCAGATTTTGGACTTGCTGGCCCAAAGTTGCATAAACCAGTTCCTTAAAAATCCTCCTCCCATCCTGTTGGTTCTGTTTCTCTAGAAAGTCCTGACTAATACAAACTTTGGTATCATGGCTTAGAAGTTCCTATAAATTTTCACATATGTGCCTACGTGCCTTGTAGCATTCACAACCTAAATACCTCCCTTAGCAAAATTACACATTTTAACATGCCTTGAAAGGTCCATGTTTTTACAAAGAGTTGAAACTGTGAATGCTCACTCTATAAATGCTTATGGACATACTGCCATTTTAATTTGGGAATATCCAATTTAAAAAATTCAAGTCAGAAATATATATTGAAAACCACTACTGTTAGTTTTCTCTAGATGCCATAACAAATTACTACAAACTTAGAGACTAAGAAAAAAAAACTCTCTATATATTTATTTTCTCCAAGTTTTGTAGGTTAAAAATTCAGTGGACTTGGTTGGTTTCTCTGCTTCACATAACACAAAGCCAACGTCAGAGTGAACTCCTCTTTCTGGAACCTGGGAGAGAATCAGCTTCCATGCTCTTTCTGATTGTTGGCAGAATTCTTCTCTTTGTAGCTAGAAAACTGGCATCCTTGTTTCCCTACTGACTGTCAGCTAGGGGTCGCCCTGAGCTCCTAGAAGTCTCTTTCTATTCCTTGCATATAATAACTTATACCTCAGAACTATCAAGTACAGTGTGAGTTCTTTTGACACTTCAGTTCTCTCTGACTCTTCTGCTTCATTTCTCCTGCCTCTCTTTCAACCACACCTAATTGGCTGACTTTTCTTCTTTCTTATTCTGCTTTTAAAGGTTCATGTGATGTCATTGAACCCACTCAGGCATTTGGGAATATTCTTTCTATCTTAAGGTCAGTTAATTAACAGCCTACATTCCATCTGCAAAGTACTTTTTACGATGAAAAGTAACACAAATGTTTCATAGATTAGGTCGTGGACATCTTTGGGCCACCGTCATTCTGCCTACTATATATTCTATGAACCAGGACTGTGAATGTCCTTGCCTTTGAGTCCCTTACAAATTCACTGGAGAAAAGAGATACAGGCATACAGTAGAATATTCATAGCACAATCTCAAACCATAATAAGGAATTGCAGAATAGAACCACACAACAATAACGAAGCAGGACCAGTTTCAGTCATCATTATCCCGCCCACAATGCCCAGCACACAGTAACACACAGTAGGCACTCAGTGGTTAAACAAATGCAGAGGAAAATTGAGTGAAAGACTAAAATAAATTTGACTTATTTTTTCAATGGGATCTGACATCCTTTGATCGCCTGTTCCATACATATATATTAAAAACTTAATCTATACCCCTTTCAAAGCTGGGCCTTTGAGATGCAAAGATGATTAGACCAAGGGATTTTGCCTTCATGGAGCTTATGATTTGATTCTAATTATATAACCAGATGAATAAATGTGCAGTTAAAACTGTTCACTAAATGTTATAAAGGCACACAATAGAAGTCATATGAGAGGTAAGGGAAAGCAACTTGAAGGAAGCTGATTTTTGAGTGAAAAGTTGTAAAGGCGGGGATCATGTTAAGTTGGCTTCTGGGAGAGCAGACTCTAAGATGCGAATCTGTGTGCAGGAGTCCTGCTGGGAAGTACTGGGATCAGCACCTACATGAGCATGAAAGGAGTAAAAGAGACAGGGGGAAGAGCTGGGGTACAGATGCAAACAGGCCTCAGCTTATCCTACAGAGGGCTCTGAAGCTGGAGTGGCCCTTCAGAGATATCTTGGGCTTGGGCTTGGGCCCTGGGTTTTACACCCATTCCAGTGAACCAGTCATTTTGATTCTGTGTGTTAAGCTGTGATGTGCCTCAAATGTGATATATATTTTGAGTGGTTGGAAAAGCTCATGATTATAAACATCAAATACATTTAATATCATCAACTCAACACTATATATGCATCAGAATTATTGAAAAGTCTGGCCTTGGTTAGGGGATGGGGGGAGCATAATGAATCAATTTTAGTTTCCTCCCAACACTGTCTTCAACTGGGTTCTGAGCTTTCTACTTTCTTTCTCATATCAGCACAGTTAGTCCGATTTAAACTGTGATAGTCCACCCTCCCCCTTCCTGAAGTGTCTAGTCTTTTTATTCTGGGTCACTAATTCTATTCTACCGGTGTTACATAAGGAGTTGATGTGGAACAAAGGCTCTTTTATTTATCTTGGCTGTGACTATTTCTCTAATATTTACTGACCATCAAAGCACTCTGAATAGCAAATAGCCTACATTCCTATGCTATTTTATGACACTAACTGGTGTTCTGCAATTCAATTCAATTTTAACCCTAACCACCTTAAGTTAGCATCAATCCCATGACTTAAGGGAAAGACCTCCAACAAGATTGCCCTTACTTCAGGTACCAGTAGTAAGTGGGACCTCCTTGCTACTCACACTTCTGCCTAACCAGCCACAAATTTGAGACTGCACAACCTTCTCAGATTTGATAATTCACTAGAACATCTCACAGGACTCAGGAAAGTGCAATGTATATATCTATATATATCTATATACATAATATATACACAGGTTTGCATGCCAAGATCTGGAAGGATCCTGAGCTCAGGAGCTTCTGTCCTTGTTTGTGTGTCATCCTGGAAAGTTTTCTGAGCCTCATTGTTTAGAGTTTTTAATTTTTTTTAAGTTGAGGCATAGTTGATTAAATCATTGGCAACGTGATTGGGCTCAATCTTTATTCTCACTTCTTTCTCCAAAGTCAAGCAGTAAGGTTACATGTTTTAATCCTCTAATCACATGTTTGGTTTTTCTGCCATGCCAATCATTCCCTGAAAATTATCTGACAGCCTACTATGAGTCACCTCATTAGCATAAACTCAGGTATTGCAGGGCAGAAATGGGTTTGTTGTGAATAACAACAGATATTCCTATTGCTCAGGAAATTCCAAGAGTTTTGAAACTCTGTCTAGGAACCAGGGACAAAGACTAAATATATTCTTTATTGTAGCCCATAACCAAATATATGTGCCTTATTTGGCAGGAATTTTCCAAGCTCCCTACTATATTGTCCCTAATGATAAAAGGTAAATAACTTCCTTCCCTCCCATGATGCTCTCTAGTCCCATAGAGAAACTTCTGCTGTAGAATTTTTTCACTATTACCCAATCATTCTAGATAAAACACCAACCATCCTAGATAAGGTACACACTATCCTAGGTAAGATATCAACCATCTTAGGTAAGGTACCTTCCGTCCTAAGCATAATACCAATCAACATAGGTAAGATACCAACCATCCGAGGTAAGATACCAATCATCCTAGGTAAAATACTAACCAACCTAGGTAAGGTACCTATCAACCTAGGTATGATACCAATCAACATAGGTAAGATACCAACCTTCCTAGGTAAGGTACAACTATCCTAGGTAAGATACCAACCAACATAGGTAAGGTGCTAACCAACCTAGATAAGGTATCGATCAATCTAGGTGAGGTACCAACCATCCTAGGTAAGGTACCACCCCTCCTAGGTATGGTACTCACTGTCCTAGGAAGGTACCAGTCAAACTAAGTAAGCCCAGACAGTTTCTGTAGTGTCCATGGAAGCTCATACATCGTGATTCTAACTGTGCTCACACTCCATGTGACATCTCTCCTTCTGGTGTATTTCTTTCTGCTCAGGTAGGTATAAGATAGATAAATATGCTACCTCCCAATGAAAATAGAAAATTGGAGAATATAAATTCCATTATTCTAGGCACTCTTAACCTTTTTAAGTGATTCTTGAGTAGCTCCCCTCACGTGGGTCTGGGGAACACAGGTAACTCAAGCCTTAACACTCTGTAACTCAGGACAATAGTCTCTCTTCTCTTCCTATTTCCCCCAGTTTTGTTTTATATACTGGGCAGGAGTGGGAACTGGGATGATGACTGTAAGTAACAGAACTTAATAAGCATAAAATGGGAATCGGGCTCCAGTACTTTTTAAAAAGTTTAAGCATGTGACATGTTGATTCTCAACCTTGATTCATAGAAACAAATTCTGTGGCAACAGTAAAAGTTCTTCTTAGCACACTAATGCATTTGTTTAGCCACCTAACTAGCCCGTCTTAATATTTTTTTCTGAATATAGCAATTACATATGTTCTTATATCTTTCAAAAATGAAATGATAGGTGAAAAAGTAGAAAGTTTCCCCTGATACCAACATTCAAAGATTGTGTTTTTTAAAATTTTATAAAATGTTTATTTAAAAATATTAATATACAACTGGCATAGTATCATAAAATATTTCAAATGTACAATTCAATGATTTTAATAGATACATAGATTGCATTTTAATAGAAAAAATTCTCCTTTAACCTGTTCAAGATCAGAAAAATATAAAGGAAACAAAGGAGTAAAACAATAGAATCTCATTTGTCACTGATAAAATCCACTGATAAAATGTGAGTCAACAATGCTTTTATCTATAGACAAATGAGCCTCATAACTTGATGTAAGAACACAACAGACTTATCCAGACAGTCCTAAGCATCCCTAGGCCACTGACCACCTCTGTACCCCACCAAAGTCTAGGCCCACCCATACATACTTTAGGGTGTGAAGGGGTGATTTAATTATCTATGACTTTGTGACAAATTATCACAGACTTGGCAGCTAAAACATCACATATTTTTTATCTCATGGTTTCTCTGGGTTAGGAGTCCAAGCATTACTTGCCTAGGTCCTCTGCTTCAGTGTCTTCCTCTAGGCTGCAATAAAAGTGTCAGCCATGGTTGAATCTGAAGATTTAAGGGGGAAGAATCTGCTTCCAGATTCATATAGCTGTGGGCAGGATTTAACTTATGGAGTGCTGGACTAAGGCCTCAGTTCCTACTTGGCTGTTGGCCAGAGGCAATCCTTAGTTCCTTGCCATAAGTATGTCTCCAACATGGCTGCTTATTCCATGAGAGCAAGCAAGTTGAGGAGACAACAGAGTCACAAGATGGAAGTTCCAATTGTAACCTAATCATGGAAGTGACCTCTAATATTTTATTGGTTGGAAACAAGTCACAGGTCCTACTCATACTCAACTGAAAAAGATTTCACAGGGACTTGAATACCAGGAATAGGATCATTGAAGGCCATCATAGAATCTGCCCACTACAGGGTGTTTTGTAGGGGCTTCCATCTCTTAAAAAAATATAGGGGAAAGAAAAGAGCTATATATGCCTAGTTTCCCCTTTGAAACTCACTATCAAGTGTAAGTTATTTCTTCTATCCTGGAGAAACAAAGGAGGGGTAGAGAGATGTGAAAAATTTTACACCAACAGGACTGATCCATGTAGAAAGAAATATCAGGAATGGTGAGAAAAATACTTCTTCCCACTTTCTAAAAATTCTTTTTAAAACTTATTGGCAAATCTCCTTGTATTCTATTTTTTTTCTATCTGCTAATATGTTCTTAGGCATTCTCCTATACTTAGAAATATCTGGATATACTGTTTAATAATCTATCCTTTATTCTGATCTATATGTGTTGTTTTTTCTATGTCATTCAGTATTCTTCTGTTATGTGGTTTTCAGTGGTCTGCACTTTCCATCACATGGACTTCTTGTCGACTATTTAGTCCTGTCCTCAGTGGCCCATTTTGCCTTCTAGTTTCTTACAATCTCCAAGCTGCATCAGCAGCAGTGGTTCCTGCACCATATTTCTTTGGTGACAGAAGACAGAATAGGCAACATGCTACGGCACAAGGAATGTAGGAGCCCAGAAATCTACAAAAAGGCCTTCATTGCCTTTCCAGGATATCACAAGATGGAGATTGAGCTAATGCTCCATTGTCTTATCAGTCCCCAGGACTGGCTTGATAAACAGGGAAGGACGCCAAGAAGGACAGAGTCTGGGAGATGCAGGTAACAAGTGCTCACAGCCCTACCACTCACTCTTTTCCCATTCAAGTCTTCAATGTGCCAACATAGCCCTTCATTGAAGCAGCACTTAATTACTTCCGGCCGCCTCCATGGACACGAACATGTCAGTAATCTTTCAAATACTCTCATTAGCAGTGAGGTTGGGAACGTCAACCCTGACCCAGCGCAGCACAGCAGCCATCACTGAGCCGTCACTGCCACTTCAGGAGTGTCTTAATGTGAGTGTTGCCCTTTCACAGATTAGCAATGGGGATAAAAGAAGGCCACAGCGAGGCTGTCTGGAGATTCGGAAAATCTGGGTTGAGTCTTTATGAGGAAATGAAAAACGGCTACATTTTGCACTGTATTAGCAGGGCATCCATCACAAATGTTCACTCTAAGTGTCAGTTGTAAAACAAACCACAGAAGATGCATCAAGCTAAATTGAAATTTTTTATTTTCGGTTTCTATGTAGTGCTATATATCTACTCTTTCTTTTTATCTTCCATTCCTGCTCTGATACATCCTAAGGCTATAATAGCTATCTCCTTTTCCTAATCTATGCCTTTGACTTTTCCTTAAAACACCAAAATCCTTTACTACTATAGAAAATTTTCAGAGACGTCAAAGACTACAGAAGAGTAGTGGGTTCCCCAGATGCTACATGAATTAAGCTTGCAAGAGAGGCTGTGAATCTCAAACCTTCTTAGGTCATTATGCTGGCCAGAGCCCGGCAATTGCCAAACCCAGGTACGCAATGCTTTCTCAGATTTAAATTCCAAGGTCATTAAGTCAAGGTTACTGTGAATAGAATATGCAAAAATAGAACAATGTGACCATTTTCTGAAGCTTAAAAGTCAACAGAGGGACCCAGCTTCTTATAAAATGACTCTACCCAGGCCTCAGATGTGTGTCAGCCTGGGTAGCCTTCCCATGGGAACAGTGCCAAGATGCTTTGCTCCCAGACAGAATGCCTTGGGTCCTCTTCCCGGTTGAGGAAGGCAACCTACCTCCATTATCCACCTTTGCAGCAGCATTTGAGGTTGCTCTCTTCTCTTCTGGCTGCAGAGAATTCCTGTATTTTCCCTGGGAAGCCACAACTACCTCAAGTCTATGCCCTCTACAGCTTAAATTCCAGTCTTCCAGGTTGCAAAGAGAGTTAGCATCTGACCCTGGCCCTACACATCACACACTTCAGAGCAAGTTGCTGTCACGAACAACTTCCTCAAGTCTGCTGCAGTGTTGCTTCCAAACCTGTTCTTGTTTGCCCTTCACAAATCTCATGATTTGAATATATTTCTACTCCAATATGTAACAACACGGCAATTTGGGTGATGGTATCTGCCATGCCTCAGATGATGCAACTGATGTTCATTGAGGTTCAGGATTAACCCAAGGCCACATGTAGGTGACCAACTATTCCAGTTTGTCTGGGACTGTCAGTTTTCACATTGAAAGTCCTGTATCCTGGGGACTTCTCACACTGTAAGAAATTAAGGAGCGAAGGTTTAAACCTTTGCCCCTTCCAGGCTACACACTATGAACTTCTGCCTGTTATTCTAGTCTGCTTTTTTGAGGATTATGGAGTTCTTCAAATCACTGTCAGGTGCTTCTTCTCTATGTTAGTTCCAAGTATGGCACACCTGACCACGTCAAGGTTCTGCTCTCACAGGTCTCTATTTCTTGTTTTACATTTAGGAAGTGAATGTGAGATTCTGTCCCGTGTTCACTCTAGCCCTCCAGGCATGCTTCTTGATGATTCCTTAAGGAACAGGAGCAAGGATGTCACCAGAACAAAGACTTTTCTTCATCTGCCATGCCCACTCCTCTTCCCAGCTAGATAACTATGAAAGCTTCATTGGTCTGTCCAGTTTCAGGATACTGAGAAGCATAAAAGCCCATGCCAAACCAGAGGTGTAATGTCCATGACTCAGAAAGGCTCATCTACAATATCTTCTTCATTTGTTAATTTCTGGGATCAAGGGTAAGGAGAGATTATGAGCCCCACCCATCCAAGGTAGCCTCCCTGCCAGCACCTGTCCTAAATGGGAGAAAAACAGAGACTCTGGTCATCAAGACAACTGCAAGATCTTCCTAACATGCTGCACAAGTCTCCCTGTGGAAAGAGGTGCAGAAAAGGGGGTGTCTTCAGAGACCAACCCAGCCCCTGAAAGCCTCATGCTAATTGCCTTGCAAATCGTGATGGATCTGGCTAGGCTCTCAGCAATCATTTTTCTCATGCATCAGAGAGGAGCTAGGGTAAATCCTGAAAACATGAAAAGGTTCCCAGATACAAGTACTTGCTCTTGTTAGGATAACAAGCCCCTTTTGTCCTAATGAGGTCCTCCCTCTAAGAGGGATGAGCAAGCTCCCAGAGCTGTTTGCTGCCTTTTCTGACCATCAGCACAGCTTTGATTTAAGAACTTGCACTTTAATCACCCATGATGTGTCATTATCCCAACAGGCTGCAGCAGCCGCAAGATACAAGCGCCAATAAACTATACTGAAAGTCGCCAGAGCTATCCTCTGTTGATTTTTCTCTCACAGCTATTCCATGGCAGTTGAGGCATAATTGGAACAACACTGTGGCAACATAGAAGGAAGTGGGTTCAAGGTGGCTGGTGGAAAGAAGGCGCTTACCTCTCCTTCAGTTTTCTTCATATAGCTTCCTAGCAGCTGATTGGGCTCTCTGTAATGCCAAGCCCTTGGCAGTTGGTGGAAATGAGTACTGTCTGCTTAGCTCATTGCCAGTACAAAATTTCAGGCACTTCTGCATGCAAATCAGCGCTGAGCTTTCTTGCTTTCTAAAACTCTTCTTTTTTCCATTCCACTCCTGGCTTCTGGAGAAAAATGCTGTCTGTCACAAACTGCACACGCAATTATTTGTGGGGCTTTTCTGTTTCTCCTTTCCCACTCCTGCTACCCCAACCTGAGCAGGGCTCCTAACTACCTGTGGGATTGTGAGAGACTAAGAGGTGGAAGATGCTGTCTAGCTTTTGGACAGACCACTGTCAGCAGATTTCATTCTGACCCCCATTCCTTTGGAATTTATATGAGACTTCCTAAATTTGCATCATTAAAAAACATGCCAACAGGCACAGGGACTTAAGAAAATAATTAAACAGAGAACAGTCAACTGCAGCACAATTGTGAATTTTAATAACAGTTTGGCTGGAGTCAGTATGATAAAAGTTGTAGGATATTAGTCCACTGTGAGAGAATGGTCACACTCCATATGGCAACAGACCAGTTTAGAAATGGTCCCCTCCTGTGTTGTCTAAATGTGAAAGGAAGAATCCATTTGGGCATCAAGGTGCATTTATTTCCTGCCTCTCTTTAGCTGTATGTTCTTGGGTTGACAGGGCTGAAATGAACATCACAGGTAGGAAATGCAAGTTAGACCCCCGAGGTCCTTCCCCTGATGCCTGTGTGAATCACTGTCCTGGAGGACCCTTTCCATGACACTGGGGGGAAATTAATGTGATGACAAGTAATGGTGGTGGTTAAAAAAGGGAGTTCCTCCCTTCCTTTGTATTATCCTTTTTTTCTTTCAGAAATGCTCATCGAATTCAACTGTCATTGCCCTCCATTCTCCGAGGTCACGGAATATAATGCAGAAACAAAGTATGCAAGAACAAAAAATATTCTAGGATCTTAAAAACTTTCATGATACAGTCAGGGCTGACTTTATGGGGGTGCAAGCTGTGCGGTCATGCAGGGCTCTCTGCTCACAAATGACTCATGCTTGGATGTATACACTGCGGTCATCATCTTGAAAATCTTTTTTTTTTTTGCATTTGTTAAATTCTAAAGATGTGGGGTACAATTCAGGGTTAGGTATACAAACGTTGATTATGCAGGTACCCTTGTTGATGAGGTATGCCCCTCCCTCCCCTAGCAGTTTCCCTCAATTGCCAATCCCACCCTCCTCCCCTGACAGTTTCCCACTACTGCCAATCCCTTTCTTATAGTATTATAATTGTTCAAGGTCCGCTTATGAATGAGAACATATGGTACTCTGTTCTTTGTTTTTGTGATAGATCACTGAGTATGGTTGACTCCAAATCCATCCAGGTTGCTGCAACGTCCATATGTTTGTCTTTCTTTATGGCTGCATAATATTCCACTGTGTATATGTACCACATTTTTTTCAGTCCAGCTTCAATGGGCAACATGCTTGGTTCCATGTTTTTGTTATTGTGAATAGAGTTGCAACAAACATACGTGTGCAGGTATCTTTTTTGTAGAATGATTTGAGCTCCTCCGGGTATATTCCCAATAGGGGAATTTCTGGATCATATGAAAGGTCAATTTCTAGTTCTTTCAGAAAACGCCACACTGTCTTCCAAAGAGGTTGTGCTAGTCTGCATTCCCACCAGCAGTGTAGAAGTGTTCCTTTTTCTCCACATCCTTGCCATCGTCTGTTGTTGTTTGTTTTATTAATGATGGTCATTCTTACTGGGGTTAGGTGATATCTCAATGTGGTTTTGATTTGCATTTCTCTGTTGATGGGTGAGGCTGAGCAAAGGCAGGAGACACCCTTATGGAAATTGGAAATGGCAACCAATTCCTATTCAGAATCCTAAAGGCCAATACCTTAAGAAATAAGATAGACAAGTGGGACCTCATCAAGCTAACGAGCTTCTGCAAAGCAAAAGAAACCATCAAGAGAATGGGGAGACAGCCCACAGAATGAGAAAAAATATTTGCCAACTGTATGTCAGACAAAGGCCTTACATCTAGAATCTACAAGGAATTCAAACGTGCCAAAAGTAAAAAAAAAAAAAAAAAAAGGCCTCTTTAAAAGGTGGGCAAATGACATGAATAGACACTTCTCAAAAGAAGATATATAGCCAGCCAACAGACACAAGAAAAAGTGCTCAACCTCATCATCAGAGAAATGCAAGTCAAAACCACATTGAGATACTACCTAATCCCAGTGAGAATGGTCATCATTAATAAAACAAACAACAACAGATGCTGGTGAGGATGTGGAGGAAAAGGAACACTTCTACACTGCTGGTGGAATGCAAACTAGTGCAACCTCTTTGGAAGACAGTGTGGCGGTATCTGAAAGAAGTAGAAATTTACCCAGCAATTCCCCTATTGGGATTATACCTGGAGGAACTCAAATCATTATACAAAAAATATACCTGCACATGTATTTATGTTGCAGCTCTATTCACAATAGCAAAAACATGTAACCAGCCATGTTGCCCATCAAAGCTGGACTGGATAAAAAAAATATGGTACATATACACAATAGAATATTACTCAGTCATAAAGAAGGACAAACATATGGACTTTGCAGCAACTTGGATAGATTTAGAGTCAATCATACTCAGTGATCTATCACAGAAATAAAGAACAGAGTACCCTATATTCTCACTTACAAGCGGAACTTGAACAGTTACAATACTATAAGAAAGGGATTGGCAGTAGTGGGAAATTCTAGAGAAGAGAGGGGGTGGAATTGACAATTGAGGGAAACTGCCAGGAGAGTGAGGGGCACACCTCATCAACAAGGTTCTGCATAATGAACATTTGTATACCTAACCCTAAATTGTACCCCACATCTTAAAAAAAAATAAAAAGAGTTGATGAGGCATTCCAAAGATAGCTTTTGGAAGTCCAGGAGCTTAGTTCAATCCCAGTTTTCCTGGAACTATCTTAATGACACTCTCCTCAAATCTGGTGCCACATAAAGGTGAACTCTATCCCTAAAATTCTGAAAGATCAAGGCCTAGATTCAAACATTTTAGGATAAACTTGCTGGTAATGAAATTTCTATATGACTTTGAACCAATATTTCACATCTCTTGGATTCAGTCACCTTATGAATTAAATAATTATGTTTGACTAGATGATTTCTAAGAAATCTCTTTTAATCAATGAGCCTATACAATCCTATGACATAGCCAGTATAGAACAGGCAATTTAGCACTGATTTCAAGTCAGAATAAAACTGCTATAAGTTTTGATATTTTCATAACATAATGACTTTTTTTTTACAAAGGTTGAATTATATTTAATTTTCAAAGTATATCATTAAGGTGTAATTGTGTATTTATCCAACAAATACTGTATCTCACATAGAGCAATGAATATAGTAGACACTAAATAAATTTTATGAATGAATAAATCTAAATCTAATATTTGTTACCTGTTTTTAGAATTTTAGATTCAAGGAGCACATGAGCAGATTCGTTACATGGGTATATTACATGGGTATATTGCATGGGTATATTCTATAGAACCCATCACCCACATGGTAGCATCGTAACCTGTGGGTAGTTTCCAAACCTTGCCCCCTGTTCTCCTTCCGGTGTCCCAAGTGTCTGTGTTCCCATCCTTATGCCCATGTGTACTTACTGCACAATGATGTTATTAAAAATGAATAGGGCTTTCAAATGTTGAAATAGTACTGAAGCACTATTTTCATAGCTATATTTTTAGTAATGATATTTTTAGTAACCAAAATAAAATCTTTTATCTGTGTCATTTAATGTGTTTTCAGCTGAAAAAAGCTCTTGATTAAAGAGATAAAACTATTCCGTTATCCCTACTCATAATTTCTATGTTCTTAGAATTTATAAGCAAATTCAAATTAAGAAACAAACACCATCAAATAGATCCATCTCTTTTAGTTAGAAAACACTCAGCTTCAATTTATTATTACTAAATTAAGGCCATAAGTTATAGGGACATATCTTCAAATATATATATATATATATATATATATATGTCATTGTCAGGCTTAAACTATTTGAATATCAGAGCCAGTATATTTATAGTTATTATGCATTATTTTTATTTACAAAGCTATCAGATCACAAAAATGATAAACTTTCATCCATCATTTAAACAATATTTTTGTTCACTTGTATGTCCAGCGTCTTAGGTAACAAGATTTTTCTATTTGATTAAATTATCTGGAGAAAATGGAGGCTTGAAAAATCTTTTTTTTTTTTTTTTTTTTTTGCACTTGTGTAGAAAGCTGGCTGTTTAAAATAAAGAGCATAATTTTACTATACAAGGATAACTGAAATTATTCATTAAAAGAATAAGACAAGGTATACTTAGAAATGTATCTTCTTTAAGTTAAAATTTTTCACCTAATTTATTCAACTATAATTCTGAAGACAAAGTAGTATTGTATTCCCACATCTTTTCTTTGAGGAAACAAGTGCATTAACTTCTATTAGCTGTAGTTATCCTTCTAACTTTAAAAGCATAGTATAATGTAGCTTGTTCTGAATTTTTTTAAAATGGTTTATATGAAAATGCACTTACTCTCATCTTTCTTATCCTGATTCTTTCTTGCTTTCAAAGTTATTGTCTAGTAGCATTTGATCATGGAAAAACCACATCACACATTTCAACTGAACAAAATGCAAGGTGTTTTGGGCAGACTGACAAACGAAAAGATTGTATGATCCTTCAGCCAGATGAAATCAAAAATGAAAAGTGAAGAAACATCTGTGGACAGAGAGGAGATGAAAATAAACATCTGGCAACAAAAATCTTAGATTTTACTTCTGAATGCATTTTATCCTCTTTTATAGATTGTGTGTGTTTAATGTATATATCATTACCTATTGATATCATAATATGCATAAAGAAAAGTTGCAAAAATAGAACAAGGAGCTCCTTAGACCTTGCACCAATATTCAAAAATGTTCTCTTTACATTTTTCTCAACTTGTTTTTCACTCTTGCTTGCCATCTCTCCGTCTTCCCTTCACCTCTTTCTGCCTCATCTCTCCTTACCCATTTGGGGTACACATGAGTATGCACAAATACACACATACACATAATTTTTTTCTGAGCTTTTTAAGAGTAAATTGGAGACATTATTCCCCTTTACTCCTAAGTTTTTCAGTGTGCATTTAATAAGAATAAGAGTATTCTGCGAAATAGCCACAATCCATTAAGCAAAAGAGCAAAATATAACATTGATCCAATACTATTATTTGACACACAGGCCACAATCAAATTCCACTAATTGACCAAATAATATTCTTTCTATCTATACTTTTTTACCTGTCTAGGATGCATTCAGAATCTCATATGACAATTACTTGTTATGACTCTTAAGTCTCTTTTAGTCTAAAACAACATCCTTTCTTTTTCTTTCTTGATCTTTACATTTTTTTAAACTTGAGGTAGTAATTTGGTAGAATAGCACTCAATTTAGCTTATCTGATGTTTACTCCTAATGAAATTCAGGTTATATATTTTTGGAAGGATTTTATATCTTTCTAAGTACACCATATCAGTAACACATGATGTTGATGCCAACTTTAATTGGTGGGTTACATGAATTTCATCTCGTATCTCTACTGTAAAGTTTCCATTTTTTACTTTGTAATTAATAAGCAATGTTAAGGAGATAGTTTGACACCTGGTAGTATTCTGTTCCGAATCAAACTTCTCACTCACTAATTTTAAATCACTGTAGTGGTCTAACTGCATTATGTCTTTTAAATATACTAGCCAATATTATTCTACAAGAAAGTTTTCTCTTCTCCCCATAATTAATACATTTCTTTATTTATTTTTAATATACAATATTTTCTTATTGTGATATTGAGGGGTACAGTTAAGGGTTAGGTACACAAATATGTCTCGTTCAGGCACCCTTGTTTGTAAGAAGTGTCCCCCCATCCCCAGACAGGTATTTACTGCCATTAATCCCTTCCCCTATCCCTCCCACCCCCCCATCATTTCCCACGACTTTCAGTCATTTTCTTGTGGTAATATGTTGGATGATCAAGGTCTACTATATGAGTGAGAATATGTGATACTAAGTTTTTTGTTTCTGTGAGAGGTCACTCAGTATTATAGACTCTAGTTCTATCCAGGTTGCTGCGAAATTCATGATTCCATTCTTTCTTATGGCTGCGTAGTATTCCATTGTGTATATGTACCACATTTTTTTAATCCAGTTCTCTTTTGATGGACAGCAAGGTTGCTTCCAGGTTCTTGATATTGTGAACATTGCTGCAATAAACATCCGAGTGCAGGTATCTTTTTTATAAAGTGATTTGAGTTCTTCAGGGTATATTCCCAGTAGTGGGATCGCGGGGTCATATGGGAGGTTGGTGTTTAGAGCTTTTAGGAATCGCCACACTGCTTTCCA
>CAUYQG010077365.1:0-12812 GCA_963574415.1 Tarsius wallacei | reverse complement strand
CTGGAACTACAGGCCTGCGCTACCACCTCCGGCTAATTTTTTGATTTATGGTAGAGATGAGGTCTCGCCAAGTTGCCCAGGCTGGTCTCGAACCCGCGGGCTCAGGCAATCCACTCACCTCAGCCTCCCAAGGCGCGGGATTACAGGCTGAACCACTGAGCCCGGCTAAGAAATTTTTTTTTCGATAGAAACCAAGTTAAGCTTTGTGGTTAACTCTGTTTTGTGATACCATTAATGGCTATCACTGAGCTGTGCTCTGGATCCAATGTGGAGAGTTCTGTGGTTTTTGTTTTGTTTTGTGGGCTGGTTTGGGCACATGACTGCCTTTTTATATCATTGTTTCTATGGGGAAAATGCACTTCGTATTCCAAAAAGAAACGCAAATGAACTTTGCAAACACAACCTGTTCACGATAGCTTGTAATAGCACTTGGCAGAAGGGGTTTGTGTTTAAAATAATGTAGTTAGTCTTAGCCTAAGGGCGACAAGTTTCTCCAAATCATAGACTTCACTGAAAATTGTAGGACGAATGTGTTAGGATTGATTTGATATTGAATGAAACTTAGAGGGCAAATGTGTTAGGATTGATCTTGTTGGCTTTATTTAGAGGGTTATGGTGTTTCTTAGGGAATGGGCTGTTGAACTTAATGGCATCTTTCCCAGGTCAACAATAACGTGCACGATGATGATGTTCTGTATTTTAATAACAGGTTTTCAGGAGGCCTGATATAAGGGTAAGGATATTTGGCTTTCGGCAGATAGGCCTCCTCCTCGTGTGTGTCTGTGCTTTATCGAACACTTAGTCTATTTAATGTTCTTTACCTTCTCACTGGTTTTTATGAATCACTCGGATCAATTATTTGCTCTGCTGTGTCATAGCTTTAAGTGTTCACTAGACATGCTTTATTTGTTACAATGTTTTTATGTGCAGTAAAAGCCAGTGTCTGTGAGGGCAGGATGCTGAACTGTGCCCAGTGTGCAATACTGACTTTTGGTGTACTGTGTGAATTATGATCAAATGGAAGCTCACGGCAGGGTCTATAAGGCTAGGCCTCCTGAGGCCCCTGTTAACCTTGCTTATCATGTCATTCGTGCTAAAGAATTTAGCAACCAAAAAGAAAAAAAAGCGATCAGTTGCCTGTCCTTTCTAAGTAAAGTTTCAAGTCATGTTTGTGTTTGCATGCTGAATCCAAAAAGCAGAAATGCTAATCTTGAAGATAAGTTTCGCTAAATCAAGCCCAGTTCGTGTTTTTAAAAATATAGATATAGTGGATTGTAGCTTTTATTTTCCTCATGCTTTTCCTTCCCTTTATTTCAGAACATTCATAAAGCAAGACAAAGATTGGTAACGTGCATGCATCTAAACCTTAGTACCAGACACTGAGCATTAACCTATTTCCATGAAATGAAAACAATGTGGATTTTGACAGTGTAATTTAATGACTTCAGCTTAAAATTGTTACTCTTATTGAAGCTAATTCATTAGTACAAAAATAAGCAGGTTAAGTCCAATTCTTGTTGTTCTAGTCGGTTTACCTTTGTTTCATCTTGTTTTCACCATTTTTTCTTTTGCTTGTGGGAATCAATTTCTTCCACTGATTCACATTGTTAAATATTAGCATTTGGCATTACACTTGCATGGACTTTGAACTGTTGTTTGATTTAATTCATTTATTTTTCTGTCTTCAAAAACTTAAAGAATGATTTGATTGTCTTTGTATTTAAATGGAAATTCAAAAAGACTGGCTGCATTGAAAAATTACACGCCTCAAAGGGTAGCTGTACCAACTGTGTACTAAATGGAATCTGATGATGAAGAATAAACAGGTGTTAAGTCGTTATTCTACTTTATTGACAAAAATGAAAACTCTACTGCTTCTTCACTAGTTGCCTTTCTAAGAAGTAGAGCAATTGGAACCAAAGTTTCATGAAACAGAAATGTATGTATGCTAAATTTTAGTATTTTTGGCCTCAGACTTGATACAACTTTTAAAAGGGGTTATAATCTTGTCATTTCAGTATTCATATTCTTTATGCCACCTGTTGAATTAAAAGTCCAACTTTTAAAGCTTCAAAAAGTAATTGATCCTATAAGAAATTAAATTAAGAATAATCTATTTTTTAAGGGATTGGAAAAATTTAAATACATTTAAATATGTGTGACCTTTTAGTTTTTTCTTTGAAGCATGTCAATAGTGTAATTAGAAATACTTAATAGGATATTGACTCATAAATCACAGTATTTAATTAGCAATAAGCAGATGTGTGTGTATATATACAGACACATATATACATATACATATATGTGTCTGCATATATATATATTTGAAATCTCTAGCATGTGATATGTGCATGTGTGCAGTGGAATTGATCCCTGGGCAACATAACTGTTCTTTAGAGTGTATGAATACTTACTGTGTTGAAAATACACGTCTGTGAACTGCCTTTGTATTTCAACTTGACTTTGCTCTTTACCTGGTTTCCATGGTTTGCTTGATTTTTCTATGAGCACATGATGTGCCTGCTGTTTTGTTTCTTTGCTATATGCTACAGTATTGCTTGATTTTTAAAAGATAATCCATTCTTTGAAATCCATGATGTTTGTTTGCTTTTCATTTTTCTATCCCAACACAAACCCAGAATAGACACTCCATTTTAGGTCGAGGATGATATAGATGGCCTACTCGATATTTCCTTAACTCCAAGGGGGAAGGTGTTGTGATTTGCAAAGCTGTGAAAGGTGTGTCGACTTTTACATGCTGACTGTCTCTTTAAACAAGAAATTCTGTCCTTTCACCTGTCTGTTTGCACGTGTTTCTCTTTCTCCTCTTTGCCTTTTCTTGTCCATGCACCTGGTGCTGTGCAGGAGATTCAGGAAGAACACAATGGCTACCCTTCTGAAGCTGAAGCTGATCAGGTGGCAAGTTCTACGTGTTCATCTGTTTGTAGCTCCAGATCGTGTATTTAGAAGCCATTTCATACTAGATTTCTAGATGATAAGCAAAGCTTTCCAGATGCTTTTACCACTACAGTCGTGCCCTCCTGTCCAAATTTGGTAGATTCCATGATGACATTATTTGCACAAATTGGTTTATCCAACATTTTGGCAGGTAGAGATGTGTTCACCTGTGCTTCTTGGTCCCCGTTAGGGTTATGGTGAGGTTACTGACCCTCCATCCCAGTAGGATCCTGCAGTGCCTTTGCAGAGATGTAGAAGGCCAGGTACAAATGCTAAGGGTGTTTCTTGAGGGTGTGGGCTTTGCTGTGTTCAAATGTGCATGGTCTGTGCACAGCACAGTGCCTGGTACCTTGTAGGTATTTGTGAAATGAGCACATATATTTTATGTTTCTTAATCAGAAACAGAATAATTCATAGCGCATTCTTGAGCATTTTTTGCTCTGTACTTTGAGAGCTGCTCTGCAGTACTTTTCTCCAATGCCTATGGGAAACCGGCAGAAGAGCAGCCCCAGGGAAGCGTGGCGGGACCCAGGTGCTCAGTGGCACCTTTGCCCACCGCCACCCGGCACCACTCTCCTTTGGTGACCAGCTTAGGCGAGGAGAGAGGCAGTAGAGTGGCCAAGGCTATCTGGGTAGACTGGAGCTGTCAGGGCAATTCTGGAAGCTGGCAGATCTCAGTCAGATGTTCAGAGCCACTCACTGCAACAAGGTCGGGATAAGGTCATGAGAGCGAATTCCTTAGCTGGGCACACTTTGAGCCAAGGCACCAAGAGTAGTGGGTGTGTCTATGAGATCAAATTTAGTTCACGAGTATATCCCATCCTTTGATTGTGCTGAGCACGGGTTGGATAAATCAAGGGTCAAATCATGTCCTGTGCAACCTGGTAGTGGCAGTAAAAGCTTAATATAGCACCAGTGTGAGTCCCATCTCCTAACACCAGCTTCATAAGGAAATCTACTGTACTCACCAGAACAAACCAGCAAGGCTTCACAAACTATTCTCCTCTTGAGTTCCTGTGCTAAAGCTAAGTGTGTCTCTTTTACAATATGAGTCTCCTATGGGGAAATCTGAAACAGTCAGCTTATTTCTTTTTCATTGTTTAAAAAGCATATCCCAGATTGAATCCACTGGTGAGAGACTTCTTACTGTGTATCATCAGTGCACTCGAGTCTCATAGAAATACACAGGCATTTCAAGCCAAACTTGACATGACCATGGGAAGAGAAATGCTTGGTTTTCAGCATCTGTCTTGAGAGCCTTGTGCATTTAAATGGTCCCAACCACCTCTGTCTCCCAGCTGCAACATTTTGTTAGCTCATCCTGAGTTGAGGACTTGAAAATGTTTGATGTGGCTTGTGCTAAAATTTAAAGGGAGTCATAGCTTCTTCAACTTCCTCCAGATTCTGTTGATTAAAGCACCTTGCTTTAGTAAATATATTTCAAAAGAATCTATCTTCATTTATTTTAAAATATAAGTTAAGGAACTTAGGTCTATATAACATGACAATATTAAACCATTAAAATAGGCTTGAATGATGTCATATTTCACTTTGTAACTATGTTATGAAATTGGTCACTAGTTCAGGCAATAAATTAAAGCAGATTTTCAAATTAAGGCTTCTAATAAGATTGATCATTTAGTGTTTCTAAAACTGGACATTTAAATGTATACATGTTAGTTTATGCTTTATATTATAAAGGATATGTTTCCAAATCAAGTGTGAGTATACAAATAAATCCATAAATGGCTCTCCATGTCCTCCTTAATATGTTAGATCCCAAACATTTTTGACTGAAAATGTTTTAAAAACCAATTTGGGCTAGGCATGGTGGCTCATGCCTGTAATCTCAGCACTTTGGGAGGCTGAGGAGGAGAATCACTTGAGCCCAGGAGTTTGAGACCAGCCTAGGCAACATCTCTACAAAAAAATAAAATAATAATAATAATAAGCCAGGCATAGTGGCATGAGCCTGTAGTCCCAGCTACTTGGGAAGCTGAAGTGGAAGGATTGTCTGAGCCCAGAAGTCAAGGCTGTTTTGAGCCATGACCATGCCACTGCACCAACCTGGGTACAGAGTGAGACCTTGACTCAAAACAACAACAACAAAAATCCCAATGTGGACTAAAAATTTAAATCAAAGAGATTGTTTGACAGTGATGACAACTCCTAATCTGTATTATTTGAATGATGAGGATAGACCATGTCATTTGGTTCCCTCACAGTAGAACAGACATACCCCTGACCAACAGTTTGCATTGAATTGGCTGTTTATATTTAAACTTTTAAAATTTTATACAATTGGATGAAACTACTATGTACAGTGTTTCTAAATTGACCTCTAAGTCCCTGTAATATGGAATATTCTTATAACTATGAAAAATAATGACTACTTATTTTGAATTTTCAGTCATTTAGGTTAGAATTATGAGACATCTATTTTAAAATATCTTGCTTTACACAATTCTGCTGAAAACTTAGTGTTGTCCAACCTGTTTTCCGCTGAACACTAGTGGCGTCTGATGTTCACAGGTGTTCCTTGGAAAAAGCAGTCCCTGAGCAAATAGGTATGAGACGGGCATTATACTCCAGCGCCCTCTGGCTGATTCGGTGTACATGAACATGCTAAAGACTTGTCTCACTAAAAAAACAGCTTAACTTGTGTTGTTTAACCCAGCATTTTCCAAACTTAAAAAAAAAAAAGACTTATTCACATCTCTTGGGAATGTAATGCTCTATGAAACACAGCTTGGAAACTGCTGGGGTTTTGACCACCTTATTCTTATCCATGACACAATTATGTCAGATGTGCCGTGGAGAGTTTCCTTGGCAGCACCACACAGGATGGCAGTACCTTGGAACAGGCCCCAAGTTTGGGCTCTGGTCCCTAGCTTTGTAGTTCAAAAGTACCATTTTCTCCCCTCCCCCGAGTCATCCAGCACTATCCAACCATGCTCACAAGAGACTGGCTACTGGGCCACAGTGCCAGTTTGGCCATTAGAAAATGTGGACATGTATCTTTCCAGTTATCCAAAGCATCATTTTCCTAGAATGCTGCAGCCAGGGAACCTAGTAAGTCATTAGTGATTTTCCTGGAGAGTGAGAAATCAGTGCAGAGTGAACTGGCTTGGGGAGACACCTGACAGAAACACCCTGCTCCACGGCAGTGATCGGAATACGCTTTCCTGCCAGATAAGAGCATGCCTGGCTTGGGTAAACACTGACAATCTCACTCTTCATGTCCCCTGTCAGACACTTTGTGCACGTATGCACATGTGTGTACACATGCACATAAACACACACATGCATGCACACACAGAGGTAGCTGGGCTGCGGTGCCAGAGCTGAGGGATTTCCTTAGTTGCGTACTGTCCTGAGACCATTCTCTGGTTATTTTAATTAGAGTTCAGGCTTTCCCAAACTATCTCATAGGCTGAGTTCTTTCTACAGCTAGCTAAGCACCTCCATCTCATGTTGATTTTATTCTTAGGAATTTCATGCTCACAAGGTAACCTTTTTCTGACCTTATTTCCAAATTCTAGAGGCACCTTATAATAGCTATCTGTGTAGTGATTACAGTATCTGTCATGTCAAGCCATTTCTGTATTAATGCTTTCTAACTGTGAAATTTAAATATGTTGTAACAATTTGCTAGAATATGCAGCATGATGTCCTGTGATGCTGAGCTTGGAAATTGTCTTTTGTGGGGGGCGGGGGCTTACATTTTGCACGCTTCTGTAGCCTTATAGCAACAGCACAGAACTCCAAAATTTTCAGGTATATGAATGGCAAATGAGAGTTACCCCTGTTTCTTTTATTGCTAGGCTCTAAGGGATGGAAATAAGTTGGCCCAGATGGAAGAAGCACCACTTTTTCCAGGAGAATCCATTAAGGCCATTGGTAAGTTTAGCATGTGCATTTTGCTTATAGAGCGCCATACAATGAAACGGCACTTGCTTTGCGAGGATAGGTGATCTGTGTGCTGGACATCAGCCAGACCAACTTAATTAGGGGACAAATGGACTAGATCTGTTCATTCTTATTAGTGTCATCATGACCCAGGAGACAGAAGACTATAGGATTCCATTAAGCTTCAATTGCATATTTGATGGCATTCTCAGCAGAAGAGGGGCTCGGCTTTTCCTGGTAAACTGAAAGCAGATTAGACACTTGATGTAGTATCAGTTCACTGCTTTGTTGGAATCCTTCAGAATGAGAAACATGTATCGATAGGAAATCTGTGTCATATTTTAATAACAGTTTTAAAAGTTTGGCAGAGAAATTTTAGTAGCTTATAAGATTTAGAGAAGTATCATTTTAGTGCAAGAAAAGGGCGTGTGTTGCCATCCTGACTTGCAGCAGTGATGACATGAGGGCTATCATATCCCTCTGTGAGATACTGCCAGACCTTTCAGGAGGGTGTCAACTGTGCCACTGGTGGATGGAGGGGCAGCTGGGTGTGACCTTTTCTTCTCATCACTTGGTTGGTTTAGACAGTCTGGTGTTCCAGGCTGCATGTTTCCTTCTTCCTTCGTGGCTCCCTCCCACAGATGTGTGCTTGGCCACAGAGTATGGTCATCTCGTGTGAAGAACATTTGAGTAGCTGGGCTCTCCTATCAGAGCCTCCAAACAACTACTGCTGCTGAGTCTCCCAGTCTGTGGCCCTGGCCCATGCTTATCTCACCCTTGGTTTTGAAATTCTTTCTTTCCTTAGGTTTTGAGACTTTGTTCTCTCCTGGTGGTCCTCTGGCCTCTTTACTGGGCCTTCTCTGGGTGTTCTTCTGGCTCTGCCCCCATGCTGCTTTCTGAATATCTGTTAAAAATGCATGCCCCTCCTTCTTCTCCAGACAATAAGCAATATAGATTTAAAGTGTATGATGTGAAGAGGTGTTTTCACTTTA
Organism: Tarsius wallacei; assembly: GCA_963574415.1. Taxonomy (NCBI): domain Eukaryota; kingdom Metazoa; phylum Chordata; class Mammalia; order Primates; family Tarsiidae; genus Tarsius; species Tarsius wallacei. The sequence goes on along the minus strand of CAUYQG010077365.1, from coordinate 4,953 downwards.
TTTTTGTCTTTATTAGTGGACTAGAGTCCACTCAGAAGAGATTAGAGCTGATCTGGGTGAGATTGTTGACTCTGTACATCAGACACACATTTCGAATCAGTAGGGGGTGTTATAAAAGCTTAAGTGCGAGCTCACAGTTGTCTTAGTAAGATGAGAAGGCTTCAGAGAATTCAGCTGTGGTCTGGTAGTCTTTCTCCCCCGTTTTCTTCTTTCACTCTGGAAACAGAGCTCAGAGAGAGGGCTGCTCCTGCCTGGCCCCACTCCAGTTATTGGACATCTCTTAGAGTTAGATGTTCAGGGTGTCTGCAAGTCCTTAAGCGATGTAAGTATGCTTATGCTCTTCCTGTGGCTTGCAAATGGTACATAAAGTAATCCCTACTTTTAAATAAAATATATTCCTGGAGGCACGTATTAAAATAGTTCATTGTAAATTAAGTACTCCCTGTGGAGTACTATTTCAGTTTGTCATTGTCAGAATGTGAAAAGTTTTGACGCAGCATACCCCTGGGAGACCATCATCATAGTCAAGGTAATGAACATATCTGTCACCTCCCAGAAGTTTCCATTTCGTTATGCTACTTCATAATCCCTACTTCCTGTGCCTTCTCCCCCATCCCCAAGCACTAGAGACTAATTTACATTTTCTAGTGTTTCATGGAAATGAAATTATAGAGTCTGTTCTTTTTTCATTTTACCTTCTTGCAATCAAATTATTATTTTGATAATCATCCATATTGTGGCATGGGATAATAGTCATTCCTTTTTATTACTGAGTAGAATTTCCTTCTATGGATACATGAAAGTTTGCCTATCCATTCATCTGTTGTTGGATATTTAGGTTGTTTCTACTGTTTGGCGATTACAGATAAATCTGCTATGAACGTTAATGTACAGGTCTGTATGGACATATATTTCCTTTTCTCTTGGGCAAATACCTGAGGGATGGAGTGGCTGGATCATAATATAGTAATTGGTGTACAGTTTTTCTAAGAGGCTGCTAAAGTGTTTCTTAAAGTGATTGTATGAATATACATTCCCATCAGCGGTGTATAAGCATTCCGGTTCTTCCTTTCCAATCTGAGTGCCTTTTATTTCTTTTTTTTGCTTTATTTCTCTCTCTTGAACCTCCAGTATAATGTTTAAGATGTGAGAGTGGGCATTCTTGTCTTTTTGATTTTGGGAAAGCTTTCGGTCTTTCACTATTAAGTATGGCATTAACTGTAGGTTTTTTGAGGATGCCCTTTATCATGTTGGGGAAATTTGCTTCTGTACCTAGTTTACTGAGAGTTTTTAATCAGGAACAGATGTTAGATTTTGTCAGATGCCCTTGATGTAATCATGTAATTTTTCTTCCTTAGCCTGTAATAGGATAGAGTACATCAATTAATTTTTGAGTATTAAATGAACCTTTCATTTCCAGGACAAACTTGACTTGTGTATTGTGTATTATCCATTTTGTATATTACTGGATTTGATTTATTAGAATTTTTAGATGTTTCATGTCAATACTTATTTATGAGAGATATTGATCTGCAGGGTTTTTTTTTCTTATAATGACTTTGTCAGATTTTTGTATCAGTTATGCTAGCTTCATAGAGTGAAATGAGAATTATTCTCTCTTCCTTAGTTTTCTGAAAGGGTTTATTTCTTTCTCAGATATTCCATAGACTTTGCCAGTGAAGCCACATGGACCTTGAATTTTCTTTGTGGGAAGGTTTTAACTACAAATTAAATGGCTTTGGTAGCTATGGGACTATTTAGGCTGTCTTTTTTTTGTTGTTGAATAAACTTTGGTAGTTTATGCCATTCTAGGAATTTGTCCATTTAATCTGAGCTGTCAAATTATCGACATAAAGTCATTTATCACATTTCTTTATTATTCCATTAATATCTGTAGAACTTGTAGTGATATCACCTTTCTCGTTTCTGATATTGTTAATGTGCATGTCTTTTTTTTTTTTTTTCCTGATCAGTCTAGCTGGAAGTTTGTGAATTATTGATCTTAAAGAATCAACTTTTGGTATTTTTCTATTTCCTTGATTTCTACTTTGATCTTTATTATTTCCTATCTTCTGCTTACTTTGGGTTTAATTCCCTCTTTTTTTAGTTTTTGAGGTAGAAACTGTGGTCATTGACTTGAGACCTTTTTTCTAGTGTGGGCATTTAGATTTTCCTCATGACCTTGTGTTTTTATGATTGAATTAAGTACTTTTTAGGATTCCATTTTATCCCCTATGTTTGCATATTGACTATAATTCTTTATTTTACTGGTTGCTTTACATCTTTCGGTCTGCCTTCAAGTGATTTGCTGCCACTTCGTGTAGAGGATGGGAACCTTACAATAGTTTGCCCCCATTGGTTCCCTCCCAGCCTTTATGCTATTGTTACCATCCATTTTACTTTTACGCATGCTGTAAACCCCACAATACATTGTTTTTGTTTAAACAGTTATCATTTAAGGGTAATGATCACAATGTCTTAGTAACCTACAAAAGCAATTTCTGATCCACTCCCTGCCAGCTTCATGTTTCATTAGCCTCACTGCACCCTTTGATCTAGCCATACTAACCTCTACCAACTCATTGCTCTCTCCTTCCTCCCTTCCCTCTCTTACTTCCCCTACCCGCTTTCCTGCTAAGTTGATCCTTTTTCTGGACTTGTATTACTTTGTGTCTATATTGTTGTTATAGCATGTATCAGGCTCACGTATAATGGAGATTTTCCTGTACCGTATCTCTCACAGGTCGTGGGCTGTTTGTAGGCAAGAATTTTGTTCAGTTGTACTCAAAACCCCGGTGATAGAAGGCTCACAGTCCATAAGGAGTTATAGAAAAGTTTGGCCGGGCATGGTGGCTCATGCCTGTAATCCCAGCACTTTGAGAGACCAAGGCAGGAAGATTGCTTGGAGCCAGGGATTCAAGACCAGCCTGGGTAACATAGTGAGACCTTGTCTCTACAAAAAAATCAAAGTTAACCAGGCGTGGTGGGGCATGCCTGTAGTCCCAGCTTCTTGGAAGGCTGAGACAAAGGAATTGCCTGAGCCCAGGAGGTCCAAAAAAAAAAAATTTTAATGGAAGCGCCTTGAGAATTTGGCAGAATGACAAGTCTAGTACCTTTCATTCTCTCTCAGGCTCATCTGCAGTAACTGTGTATGTTCCTGTCACTGGAAGATCTAAAAGTTGTGGTATCTCAGTGATAGATGTGAACTTGTTACCATGCCAGGAATTAAAGATGGTGTGCACTTAATTGCTATTAACTGAAAGAAAATCAAAATGTATAAGCTGATAAGGAATTTGAAACAAGTCTTTTTCCACTTCATTGATGTGATTCTAGTTTTTGTCATCTGTAAGGCAGTTTCCTTTGGAAGTACTTTAGGGAACAGTGTCTAGCTTTAGTTTGTTTTAAGTAGCAGTAATTCATGAAATGGTAGCCCAGGGTCTTCAGAGTTTAAGTGATGTTTTGAATATGATGAATGTATCACCTAGGGAAAAGTTAACGACCTGGAAAAAATGACAACATGTAACTTATGAGGCCTTTTATTTAAAACCTCATTAAGTAGCAAATCAGAATTTTGTTTTAAAAAACTGAAATTTATTAGAAGACTATCCATCTCTGTCTTTGTTTAAAGTAATCACAGTTATACAAAATTTAAAATTCCTAGAAAACCGGAATAACATATATATTTGGAAACTCATGTTAAGATTTATTGAAGCACAAGTCTACAGCGGTAGTTATTACTTTGCTTTTGTGTGTGTGTGTGTGTGTTTTTCTTTCAGTGAAAGATGTCATGTATATCTGTCCGTTTATGGGAGCAGTGAGTGGAACCCTGACAGTGACAGACTTTAAGATGTACTTCAAAAGTGTAGAGAGGGTGAGTTTTTAAAAGTATATTTTAAAAAATACTTTGGAACACTAAAAGAAGAGAATAAAAATTCTCCTGAAATCTTGTCACCCTGAGATAACCAGAGGTTGGGTTTTAACATGTGCTCATTTGCAGACAGATTTTATATCTTGAAAAAAAGGCTGCTAAAGTGCCACTTAAACCTGGAAGAGAAATGTCCCTGTAGTCTCAATATATACTTTATGAGGTATGCTATAAGTTGGACTTCCATTTCTTAGCTCGGATCAAGAAGAAATGTGAAGTAAACAAAAATGTTTTATAACCCAGCAAAGACCTAAAATAGGAACCCTCTATTGACTAGCACTGATAGATGTTCATCTCGATTTTTAAACCTAGGACCCACATTTTGTCCTTGACGTTCCCCTGGGCGTGATCAGCAGAGTCGAGAAGATTGGAGCCCAAGGCCATGGAGACAATTCTTGTGGTATAGAGATCGTGTGCAAGGTATCACGCAAACACAAGGGAAAACTCAAAGGGCGGTCGGCTCAGAACTCATCCTTCACGGTCTTTGGACAGTAGAGTCACTTGTACTGTTAGTGTTTTCAGGACAGTGACCCCTTCAAATCACATATCAACAAATCCAAAACATTGTGTAACCTGTGGAAGTACTCCTTTTCTTTTCTGTTGATGTTCAGTTGACCCTTGGTATCCGTGGGGGATGGGTTCCAGGGCCCCCCTTGAACACCAAAATCTGCGGGTACTCAAGTCTCTTATGCAAAATGATGTCATATTTACATATAAGCTATGCACATCCTCCCATATATTTTAAAGCATTTCGGGTTATCTTAATACCTAATACAATGTAAATGCTTTGTAAACAGTTGTTATACTGTATTGTTAGGGAATAATGACAAGAAAAAAAAAGTCCGTACATGTTCAGCACAGATGCAATCATTCTTTTTTTTTTGAGGTGGAGTCTCACTCTGTCGCCCAGACTGGAGTGCAGTGGCCGCTCCCGGCCACCGCAGCCTCGACCTGCTGGGCTCTGGCGATCCTTCCGCCTCAGCCTTCCGAGTAGCTGGAACTACAGGCGTGCGCTACCACGCCCGGCT
>CAUYQG010077354.1:0-12803 GCA_963574415.1 Tarsius wallacei | reverse complement strand
TTATAAAGTGATTTGAGTTCTTCAGGGTATATTCCCAGTAGGGGGATCGCGGGGTCATATGGGAGGTTGGTGTTTAGAGCTTTTAGGAATCGCCACACCGCTTTCCACAGAGGTTGCACTAGTTTACATTCCCACCAACAGGCGAAAAGGGAACACTTCTAATTTTTTAAATTTTAAAGATGCGGGGTACAATTCAGGATTAGTTTTAAAATTTTATTTAAAGATGTGGGGTACAGTTCAGGATTAGGAATACAGGTGGTCATCGTACAGGTAAAGTTAGAGACTCACTTTGGTCCCCACTTTGCCTGGTTTGATATCAGGTACTTTATTGATGTTGTGTGTCCCCCACCCCCACCACAGCAGTACCCACTACTGCCAATCACTTTCTTATAGTATTATGGTAAATGTTCAGGATCTGCTTGTGAGTGAGAACACGTGGTACTCTGTTCTTTGTTTCCGTGATAAATCACTGAATATGACAGACTCTAAATCCATCAAAATTGTTGTGAAGTCTATATGTTTGTCCTTCTTTATGGCTGCATAATATTCCATTGTGTATATGTACCACCTTTTTTTAATCCAGTCCAGCTTCGATGGGCAACATGATTGGTTCCATGTTTTTGCTATAGTGAACAGTGCTGCAATAAACATGTGTGTGCAGGTATCTTTTTGGTAGAATGCTTTGAGTTCCTCCAGGTATATTTCTAGGATTGCTGAGTCATATGGAAGGTCAATGTCTAGTTCTTTTTTTTTTTTTTTTGAGTTGGAGTCTCACTCTGTCGCCCAGACTGGAGTGCAGTGGCCGCTCCCGGCCACTGCAGCCTCGACCTGCTGGGCTCCCGCGATCCTTCCGCCTCAGTCTTCCAAGTAGCTGGAATTACAGGCGCGCGCTACCACGCCCGGCTAATTTTTTGATTTATTGTAGAGATGAGGTCTCGCTTGCCCAGGCGGGTCTCGAACCCGCGGGCTCAGGCAATCCTCTCACCTCAGCCTCCCAAGGCGCGGGATTACAGGCTGAGCCACCGAGCCCGGCAATGTCTAGTTCTTTTAGAAATTGCCACACTGTTTTCCAAAGAGATTGTACTAGTTTGCATTCCCACCAGGAGTGTAGAAGTGTGCCTTTATCTCCGCATCCTTGCCAGCATCTGTTGTTTATTTTATTAATGGTGGCAATTCTTACTGAGATTAGGTGATATCTCAATGTGGTTTTGATTTGCATTTCTCTGATGATGAGTGAGGATGAGCACTTTTTCATGTGTCTGTTGGCTGCCCATATATCTTCTTTTGAAAAGTATCTATTCATGTCTTTTGCCCACTTTTTAATGGGGCTGTTTGTTTTTTTCCTTTCGGCGCACTTGAGTTCCTTGTAGATCCTAGATGTTAGGCTTTTGTCAGATATACAGTTGGCAAATATTTTATCCCATTCTGTGGACTGTCTCCCCACTCTCTTGATGGTTTCTTTTGCTTTGCAGAAGATTTTCAATTTGATGAGATCCCAGTTGCCTATCTTATCTCTTATGGATGGGCAATTAGGGTTTTGATCAGGAATTGGTTGCCAGTTCCAATTTCCATAAGGTTGTCTCCTGCATTTTCCAAGGTTCTTATAGTTTGAGGTTTTGTGTTTAGGTCTTTGATCCATTTAGAGTTGATTTTTATGTATGGTAATAGGTAGGGGTTCTGTTTCAATCTTCTGCATGTGGTCAACCAGTTTTCCCAGCATCATTTACTGAATAGGTTTTCCTCTCCCCAGTGGTTAGTGGGGGAGGCTTTGTCGAAGATGAGTTGGTTGAGAAATTGAGGTTTTGCTTCCGGAATCTCTGTCCTGTTCCATTGTTCCATATGCCTGTTCTTGTTAATACCAGACTGTTTTGATTATTGTAAACTTATAGTAAAGTCTGAAGTCTGGAAGTGTGATACATCCTGCTTTTTTCTTTTGTTGAGGACAGTTTTGACTATTTGTGGTTGCTTATGTTTCCATACGAATTTCTGTATTGTCATTTCCAGGTCTGAGAAGAATGATGTTGGTAACATAATGGGTATTGCACTGAATCTGTATATAGCCTTTGGTAGGATGGACATCTTAACAATGATATTTCTCATGGTGGTGTGTGCCTGTATTTCCAGGTACTTGGAAGGCTGATGTGGAAGGATCACCTGAGCCTAGCAGGTCAATGCTGCGGTGGCCGTGAATGTGCCACTGCACTCCAGTCTGGGCGACAGAGTGAGACTCCAACTCAAAGAAAAAAAAATGTTGATTCTTCCTATCCATGAGCATGGAATATTTTTCCATTTGTTTGTATCTTCTTGGATTTCTTTGAGTAGTGTTTTATAGTTTTCATTTTAAAGGTCTTTCACTTCACTGGTTAGGAAGATGCCGAGGTATTTCTTTCTTTCTATCTTTCTTTCTTTCTTTTGTTTCTAGTGTAAATGGGATTGTGCTTTTTATTTGGTTCTCTGCCTGCTTGCTGTTGGTATATAAGAATGCAACTGTCTTTTGCACATTTATTTTGTACCCCGACACTTTGCCAGAATCCTTTATCAGTGAAAGCAGGTTTTTGACTGATTCTCTTAGATTTTCAAGGTGTAGAATCACATCATCAGCAAAGAGGGATAACTTAACTTCCTCTTTTCCTATTTGGATACTCCTGATTTCCCTCTCTTGTCTAATTGCCTTAGCTAGGTCTTCCAACACAATGTTGAACAAGAGGGGTAAGAGTGGGCAGCCTTGTCTTGTTCCAGTTTTCAGGGGGAAATGTTTCCAGTTTCTGTCCTTTTAGCAATATGTTAGCTGTGAGTTTATCATAACTATTTTAAGGTATGTTCCATCTAGGCCTAAGTGTTTGACGGTTTTTATCAAGAAGGGATGCTGGATTTTATCAAATATTTTTCTGTATCTAATGATATAATCATGTGGTTCTTGTTTTTACATCTGTTAATTCATTTATAATTACATTTATGGTCTTGTGGATGTTGAACCAACCCTGCATCCTGGAATGAAGCCTACTTGGTCATGGTGGGTGATTTTTGAGATGTGTTATTGGATCTCATTTGCTAGAATCTTGTTGAAAATTTTTGCATCTATGTTCATTAGGGATATTAGCCTGTAGTTCTCTTTTTTTGTTGGATCTTTACCTGGTTTGGGTATTAGTGTAATGTTAACTTTGTAAAATGATTTACGGAGAACTCCATCTTTCTCAATTGCCTGTAATACTTTCAATAGGATTGGGATCAGCTCCTCCTTGTATGTTTTGTAGAATACTGCTGGAAGGCTGTCTGGTTCAGGGATTTTTTTTTGTAGATAGTTTATGAAGGAGTCAATTTCTTGCATTGTTATTGGTCTATTTAGTGTCTCAATGTCTTCTTGTTTCAATCTTGGGTGGTTGTGTAATGACAGAAAGTCCTCCATTTCATTTACGTTTTCAAGTTTGTTTCCATACAGATGTGCATAATAATCTCTGATAATCTTTTGTATTTCTTCGGGATCAGTTGTAATTTGATCTTTTGCATTTCTGATTGTGTTTCTTTAGGCTTTTTCTCTCATTTTCTTGGTCATTCTGGCTAGGGGTCCATCAATCTTGTTTATTCTTTCAAAGAACCAGCTTTTTGTTTTGTTGATTTTTTTCTATGATATTTTTGTCTTCTATGTCTGGTACTTTGGCTTTTAATTTGGTAATCTGGATTCTTCGGCTAAAGTTAGGATTCTGGTGGTCTTGTCTTTCTAGCTCCCTTAGGTGATTTGTTTGGCTGTTAACTTGTGATCTTTCCATTTTCTTGATGTGTGTTCATAGAGATATAAATTCCCATCTTAGAACTGTTTTCATGGCATCCCAAATGTTTTGGTAGGATGTTTCTTCATTTTCATTTGTTTCCAGAAATCTTTATTTTCTGTTTTGATTTCTCTGTTGACCCAGTAGTTATTCAGTATCATGTTGTTTAGTGTCCATGTCTTTGTGGGCTTTGGGGAAATTTTGTTGGTGTTGATATTTACTTTTATTCCACTGTGGTCTGAGAAGGTACATGGCAGTATTTCGATCTTTCAAATTTGTTTATGCTAGATTTATGGCCGAGGCTTTGATCAATCTTGGAGTACATTCCATGTGATGGTGAGTAGAATGAATATTCTGTAGTGGTTGAGTGGAATATTCTGTAGGTATGTATTAGGTCCATTTGGTCTAGCGTCAAGTTGAGGTTCCAGATCTATTTGTTGATTTTTTGCCTTGATGATCTATCTAGAGTTGTTAGTGGGATATTTAAGTCCCCACTATAATAGTGTTAGAATCAATATCTCTTTTTAGTTTTCTTAGTAACTGCTTTATAAACGCTAGTGCTCCTGTGTTGGGTGTATATATGTTTAGGATGGATATTTCTTGTTGATGTATTGAACTTTTTATCAGTATGTAGTGTCTTTCCCTATCTTTTTAAGTTTTTGTTAACTTAAAGATTGTTTTGTCTGATATTAAGATCACGACTCCTGCCTTCTTTTGTGATCCATTCACCTGGAAACTCATTTTACATCCTCTAACTTTAGTCTGTGTTTGTCCCTTGGGGTGAGATGAGTTTCCTGAATGCAACAAATTATTGGGTCATGGTTTTTTATGCAGTTTGCCAGTCTGTGTATTTTCAATGGTGCATTTAGTCCGTTTGTGTTCAGGCTGATTATTGAAATGTAATTGCTTATCCCTGTCATGAGCTTCTTATAAAGTTTTTCACTTTTTTGTTTTATTTTAGTTTTGGTGTTGATGTATGTGTGTGTTTTCAAGTTTGCAGTCACAGTGTATTCTCTGTTGATTCTGTGTTCTGCTTTTCACTTGGAAACTGCTTGGCTGTTCTTTTTTCTTTCTTTCTTTCTTCTGTGCTTAATACCTTTTTAAGCTGCATAATCTCTTAGGGATTGGATGTCTGGAAAGGATTTTAATTCTCCATCACTGGTGATGCTGAGCTTGGCTGGGTTGGAAATTCTTGGCTGAAAAGGACTTTGAATATTGAACTCCAGTTCCTTCTAGCTTGTAGCATTTCTGCCAATAGGTCTGCTGCTATTTTGATTGGTTTTCCTTGGTAGGTAGTCTGACCTTTCTCTCTTTCTGCCATTAGTATTTTTTCTTTTGTATCTACTTTGTGTAGGTGAATTACTATGTGTCTAGGGGTTGGTCTTCTCATTTGATGTCTTGTGAGGGTTCTCTGTATCTCTTGTGCTTGGCTGGTCACATCTCTGGTTCTCACGAGATGGGGAAAGTTTTCTTGGATAGCCTCCTGGAATACTTGCTCCAAGTTGTTCTCCATATCCCTTTCTTTTTCTGGGATACCAATCAGGCATAGGTTCAGTCTCTTGATTTAATCACACATCTTTTGGAGGCTTTGTTCTTTCTTTCTGAGTTTTTCTATGTTTTTTACAGACTGGATTTATTCCATATTTTGGTGTTCAAGTGCTAAGATTCTTTCTTTTACTTGATCAATTCTACTTTACATGCTTGTCATCTTATTATTTATTTCCTGGATGAAATTTTTTATTGCCAAAATCTCTGTTATAAGTTCTTTCAGTGTTGCATCTTGTCTTTCTTGAGTCTAATTCACTCCTTACATCCATTTCCTAATCCCTGTTGTATTCTGGGGCCAGTTGGTGGTGATTTTCATTGTTTGGGCTCCAAAGTCTGAGTTTTCAGGTGTTTTCTCTTTGCAATGCTGGGCATTACCTGTGTTCTTCCATTGATTTTTCCTTACATGTGACAGATCTCTTTATTTTCTCTTTAATTCTGTTATTCAGTGGCAGTGGGAGAGGCTTTTACTTCTGATGTTTGCCTAGCCCTCTATTCTTCCCTGATCAGGGCTCTGAATTTGTTATATTTTGAAACAGGGCTGTGGGTGGGAAGCTTTGCTGTCTTTTGCAATTTTGGGAGTCAAATAAGGTAGAGGATGAGGAGCTAGGATTTATAAACTCCGTGTAAATCACAATATTTACTGATTGTGGTATGGGTTCCCTGAGACTCACCCACCACCACCACTCTGTATGTTGATGCAATAGGTACATGTATGTACCCCCTGAGTCCAAGATACAGTAACAGCAATTAGGAGAACAGAGAAAAATAGAATGAAATAAGATGGACAAAAATTAAATAAATAGATAAAATACAGAACAAGAAGAGCAGAAACCAAAGCAAAAAACAATTAAACACACACACACACACACACACACACACACACACACACCAAAGCAAACTGGAATAACAACAAAGCAAAACAAAACAACAAAAAACAACAACAAAAACCCCCAGGAAATCCAATCACACACACACATGTCCAACCCAAAATAAAAGAAAACGATTTAAAGAAAGGAAAAAAAGAAATTCAAATTGAACCCTCACACATGTATCCACACAAACATTAAAGTAAAAAAAGAAGAACAAAACAGCAAAACCACACAAAAAAACTGCAAGACGAACAGTCAGTCCTTCATGTACATACATAAGCAACAAACAAAAAACAAGTGAAGAAAAAAAAAGAAAAAAGGGATGGGAGGGATGCAGATCGAACCCTCACTAACACATTCATGCACAAAGGAAAAATATTTTTAAAATTTTTAAAAACTGTAGGTTCTGTAGTTGTTCCTCTCAGCTGCCCCTTTGCTATCTCCTGCATAGGTTGACCTCTATTCCCAATCTCTCCAGTGTCCAGCCCAGGGAGGGTGGAGGGGGTGGTAGGGGTGGGTGGGGCTTCAGTTCTCCCTTCCCACTCTCATATGGTCAGGGGGATCCCCTCTGACGTGGAGGTGTGCGATTGTCTCTTCCCCAGGTACTAGTGGGGGAGATGCTCCAGCCAGGCTTATCCTGGAGTACAGTCCCCCTATCATGGCTGAAATCCAGGCTCTGCCTGGGTTCATCCGTCTCAGTCATGCCCCGGCCATGTGGATCTGACATTCAGAGGATTGCTGGGGACGAGGGGGTTGGGTCAACCCCAGATTCACTGCTGATCTCTTTGGTGGTCTTCCTTGTCCTTTTCTGGCCACATCCTTTTTCCCATGGCTAAATCAGGGTAGGGGTGGGGCACCTGAGACTCAGCACCCATCCTGTCCCTCTAGAGTTTGGGCTTTCAGGATATTCCCTCTGGGTCACAATCAACCCCTGAGTCGTTAATCTGCCAGTGATAGGGATTGGGTCGGGTCTGTTGCCCCATGGTGAGCAAGCTGGAGCACTTTCCCGCCCAGTTTTCAAAATGGTGTCAAGGTGCCTCTTTCATCTTCTCCAGTGGGGCTGCCTCTGGGCTCCCTCACTGTGTTCCCTCCACAGCCCTTGCTGCCTGTGCCCCTCCAGGCACTGCAGTGGTGAAACCGAGCCTGGAGCCAGCAGTCTCTCCCAGCAGTTTCTTCCCAAGAAGTGCTTTGTTTATTTTTTTAAATTGCACTCAGCTTCTGCACCCTGGGAAGTGCTAGGGACCAAGCAGAACAACTGCAGCACCAGCCACTTCACCAAGAGAGCCTTGGCCACTTGCTCCTGAGCCGCTATTCAGTCAGCCACTCACACACTCACTTACTCACTGACGTATATGCAAAATTTTCCATACACTCACTCACACTGGGACTCACTTAGTCCGATTGACTCCACTGCCATCTTCCTGAGAATCCACCCCCACCCACTTTATTTTGAGTAGGAATCTCACTCTGTCACCCTGGCTAGAGTACAGTGGCTGAGAGTTTGCTTTTATTTCAACATTTTGCATAATGCCATTCTATTGCCTCTGGCCTCCATAGTTTCTGATGAGAAGTCAAATTTTAATCTCCTTGTAATTCCTTTATACACAATGAGTCATTTTTATTTTGTTGCCTTGTAACTTGCCTGTTGTCTTTGGCTTTCAACAGCCTAGTATGATTTGTCAAGATATGGGTTTGTTTGTGTTTATCATACGTGGGGTTCTTTGAGCTTCTTGGATGTATAGATTAATATTTTTCAAGTTTGGGAAGTTATTGATGATTATATATTTAGATATTTTTTCTGTCCCTTTTGTCTTTCTGCTCTTTTATGGACTCCAGTGACTTATAGTTTATGTTATAAGTTAAATTCTGTTCCACCAAAATTCACATGTTGAAGCCCTAACACTCTGTATCTCAGAGTGTAACCTTATTTAGCGATAAGGTCTTTACAGAGGTAATCAAATTAAAATGACATCATTTTAACTTATATCTTTATAAAAAGGAAGAAATTTGGAGGCAGATACATGCAGAGGGAGGATGATGTGAGGACACAGGGAGACGATTGCCAAGGAAAGAGGTCTAGAACAGACCTTTCCCTCACAGCCTTTAGAAGGAACCAATACCTCTTTTAAAAAAATTTTTAATTTTAGATATGTGGGGTACAATTCAGGGTTAGGTATGCAAATGTTCATTATGCATGTACCCTTGTTGATGAGGTGTGCCCCCACTCCCCTGGCAGTTTCCCACTACTGCAAATCCCACCCCCACCCTCCTCTGGCAGTTTCCCACTACTGCCAATCTCTTTCTTATAGTATTTTGATAGTCGTTGTCCAAGATCCACTTATGAGTGAGAACATGTGATACTTGGAGGAACCAATACTTCTAACACATGATCTCAGATTTCTGACCCCCAGAACTTGAGACAATACATTTCTGTTAGCTACACCACCCAGTTTGTGGCACTTTATTATGGTAGTCCAAGTAAATTAATACAGGTTAGTATATTTGGGGGTATCCCACAGATATCTGCAGCTCTGATAATTTTCTTAATTTTTTTTCTTTTTGCTCTGTAGATCAGGTCATCTCTATTCATCTATCTTCAAGTTTGTTGATTTCTTCTGTCTATTACATTTTTCTACTCCAAAGTTTTCATTTTATTTTTTAAAAATGATTTCTGTCTCTTTATTATTATTAATCATATGATGTTATTGTTCTCATACTTTAATTCATCAGACAGTTTACTTTGTTCTCTGAGTATATTTTTATGCCTTTTGTTGTCTTTGCTATGTGTAACATCCGAGCCCCTCTGAAAGAAGTTTCTGTTGACTGCTTTTTCCCTCTGTATATGGATCACATGTTCCTTTTTATTTGCCTGTCTCATGTTTTTTAATAAAAACTGAACATTTTAGATATTATCACCTCTGGTCCAGCATAGTTTAGTGTCAGTTAATGGTTGGTCAGAGATTGTGATTAAAATCTTGAGCCAGTAAGGCTAGACTCCTACTTTTTACCAATGGATCTGCATGTAGGATGGGAAACACATTCAAAATTTAGGAAGTTTACAAGTCTGTCCTAGCTCTTACTTTCTGTGTGGACAAAGCCTTGTATTCTTTCAGTGACAAGTACATATCTGGGACTCACTTTGACCTCTCTTAATTAAGTGTGCAGTTTACTAGTACGTCAGACCCGCAGTGATATGTGAGAACATTTCAAAACCCACTTTGGCTGCTTCATTACCTAGATGGCTCTGTTAAATTTCTTGCTGGTCTGTGGCTCTCCACAGTTATTATCAAGACCATAAACTAGCTGTGATATTGGCCTTCGTTAATTGTTTGCCATTGATATTGCTATTATTTTCAGTAATGCCATCAGATATGAGTTTTGTTGTGGTTCGCTCCAAATTATGGAAGTACCCTTCAACAGTGAAGCTTTCAGTTCTTAGGGCTTCCACTACACACTTAAAACTACCATGCTTCAGAGCTGATGGTGGGGGAGGAGGGGAACAGCCCCATAGATTTCTACCATTCTTATCCAAAATTCAATAGTTTTTCTTGAATTAGTGCTTCTCAATTTGTTGTATTATCTTGGTCAATTTCCAGAGTCATGTAGAAGTTGTTTTTGACAAATTGTCCAATCTATCTTTGCTTTTTGAGTAGTTTTGTCAAACTCCTTACTCAACCATTTCAAAATCCCCTTGTATTTATTTATTTACAGTTGTGGTCTCACTGTCACCCAAGCTGGAGTGCAGTGGCACAATCATGGCACACTGTGGCCTCAACCTCCTAGGCTCAGGCAATCCTTTCACCTCAGCCTCCTGAGTAACTGGGACTACAGGTATAAGCCACCATGCCTGGCAATTTTTTTTTTTTTTTTTTTTTACTTTTTATAGAAACAAAGTCTTGCTATGTTGCCCAGGCTGATCTTGAACTCCTGGGCTCAAGCAGTTCTCCAACCTCATTTTCCCAAAAGTGTTGGGATTATAGGCATGATCCACTCTGCCTGATGTCTTGTATTTATTTTAAGCATCTATTATTAGTGATTTATTTTTTTCAAACTGGATAGTTTGTTTTGCTTTATCTTGTAATTTGAGCTAAAACTTAGACATTTGGGATTTCGAGTTATTAGCCTGATTCTGGTACTACAAAAAAACAGATACAGAGTTTCTTTTATTCCAATTCCTAATGCAGTCATTCTACTCAGATATAGTTGCCAGTCATTCAGGAAGTAAAATGCTGTAGCTGTTGGCTTTCAGCCTTTTAGGAGATACTGTTTCTTTCTGTGTAGTAACCATAAAGAGATTGAAGTTGGCCCATATGTGATTGCTTGTTCTGACTAGAATTTCCAGCTGTGACTATTCCGCAGACATTTCTGATTATTCTGCAACCATTGCTTGTTGGATCTTTATTTAATGTAATTCACATAAAAGAGTATTGAGTCCTTAATATATATTAGATACTGTGGATGTTACAAAGAGATTTATTCTCTGAACTTATAGAATTTACAGCCTAGCTAGAGAATCAAAACTCACATACTTGAATCAATTAGAAGGACAGTTAAAATCAAGATAATATAAGCACATTTGTTTCAAACTGTGTACCATTGGCCTTTAAGAAAGATAGAAATCTATGCAGTCCAGATGAGGTAAGGAGGGGTTCTTTGAATAAACAGGATTTCTAATAGTCTTTGAAGAATGAAGACAGATTTCACATAGAATAAAGAGAGCATTCCAAGGTAAAGTATTATGAGCAACAACAGCATTACCAAGACTATTGTTACCTCCTGACTTGAGCAGTGTGTGTCTCCTTTAGTCATATATACTTACTCTTTCAGTGTATTCCTCAACCCATAAAAAGGGAATTCTGGCATATAAGGGGACATTCACAGGGAAATCATGAACCATTCAATCTAACACTGGCTCATCTCTTACTCAACTTTCCCAGAACCCAACTTTGCCATTTGTTCTTCTGTTATATGTCTGCCTTATCCTTCATGTTGAATCTCACTGTAACCTTCTGTTTCTCTTGACTACAGTCTTATCTTGCCATATTAGTAGGTCATTCCTGGACTATCTGTAATGGTTTCTTTCCTAGTTTTAAGATTCCTTGCAACCTTCCTGCTTAGACATTGGTAGGAATCCTCCTTGTATTTACCTCTCAGAAAAATCTATTATTGAGACATTGATTCTAGTGATACCATGGTGCACACGTCGACAGTATATCTGGCAAGTATGACCTTGAGAGAAAAAAAACTGCCTCCCTTCATGTTAAGAATGTTAACTGATTAGTCAGCTAACAGTGAATTAACAATTAACCAAGAGAATAATTTTTAGCCTTGAAGTCATCTTACTCTACCTACTCTCCCTGGAAAGCACATACATGCACAGATGCCTGATTTGGGCTTCACTTTAAAGGCACTAATCATACACCATTGCTTCTACTGGAACATTTTTTTCTAGCTACTCATCATAGCTCCCTGGGTTCTGAATGATCCCTAGATTTCCAAAGTGCCCAAGGCATTCAGGGGCTCTTCATTTATACCCCATATTATCCCATAATATCTATGCATCTGAAAAAGGGACCTTTTCAACAGAGCAGTGCAAGAGACCCCCAACATGGGTGATAGGGTGCCCTGCTCGTACATTTGCTACAAACTTATTTACTTTCCTTGGCCCCTTTATACTTTATTCTAAATACAGCAGTCAGAACAATTCATTTAAAACATATCATCATGTTACTTATTTGCTTTGAAGCCCTATAACGGTCCATCATTTCTTTTTAAAAAAATTTTTATTTTAAATATGTGGGGTACAATTCAGCATTAGTTATACAAATGTTCATTGTGCAGGTACCCTTGTTGATGAGGTGTGCCCCTCCCTCCCCTGGCAGTTTCACACTACTGCCAGTCCCACCCCTACCCTCCCCTGGCAGTTTCCCACTACTGCCAATCCCTTTCTTATAGTATTATAATTGTTCAAGGTTCGCTTATAAGTAGAGAACATGTGATACTCGGTTCTTTGTTTCTGTGATAGATCACTCAGTATTATAACCTAAATCTATCCAAGTTGCTGCGAAGTTCATAATTTTGTCCTTCTTTATGGCTGTGTAATATTCCATTGTGTATATGTACCACACTTTTTTTATCCAGTCCTCTTTCAATGGACAGAACGGTTGGTTCCATGTTTTTGCTATTGTGAGTAATACTGCAGTAAACATGCATGTGCAGGTATCTTTTTCACAGAGTGATTTGAGTTCCTCCAGTTATATTCCCACTAGGGAGATTGTGGGGTCATATGGGAGGTTGAGTTTTAGATCTTTTATGAATTGCTAAACTGTTTTCCACAGAGACTGTACTAGTTTACACTCCCACCAATAGTGTAGAAGTGTTCCCTTTTTGCCACATTCTTTCCAGCATGTCATTTTTTGTTATTGATGATGGCCATCCTCACTGGAGTTAGGTGGTATCTCAGAGTGGTTTTAATTTGGATTTCTTTGATGACTAGTGAGGCTGAGCATTTTTTCCTTTCTTTAAATCGTTTTCTTTTATTTTGGGTTGGACATGTGTGTGTGTGATTGGATTTCCTGGGGGTTTTTGTTGTTGTTTTTTGTTATTGATGATGGCCATC
>CAUYQG010077353.1:0-13039 GCA_963574415.1 Tarsius wallacei | reverse complement strand
AAAAGAAATGCATGCCTCCTCCAATTTCCAATGATTCCCTTAAATCAACAAGGAGCACTACCTTTTAAAGCAGAAGGCAATAAACAAGCCTTTGTGATAGATATGGGCACTACTCTGTCACCATCACTGAGTCCTTCTCATGACCAGTTTCCCAGTATTCACATATCATGACCCCACATGATCTTTCTAAGATGGAAAATCATGTTTAGTACCACTTTACAGACAGGAAAGGAGCACCTGAAATTAAGTTACAGATCTGAACTCTACTCACTTATCCTATGATCCAGTACTCTCCACCAAAGCATTAGTCCTAAGATAGGCACTGGAGCAGGTCTACTGCCAGCCTGAGGCTCAGCCCCTGGAATTCTCTCCACATCAGTAGAACTCTTAGCCCATAAAGAGTCAGGGACTTCACATAATCATCAAATTGGAATTAGGCCAAGCATAGAGGGAGAGGCAAAATGACGTGTGATTGAGCTACTAAGGGATTATACATGGGAAAGTCTTCAGATATTTCTATAAATAGTTCATCTAAAATGTATTTGATTTGGAAGTTCCATTTACATAAAGTATTTCTTTAAAAAAAAAAAAAAACTCTCCTGATTAAATGTACTAATGTGGTATTACAGAGAAGAAATGCATGTTGACCAGTAAGTAGACTAAAGGTCACGGTGTAAGGTTGAGTGATAAGAATAATTTGAGAATTGTTTGAAATTCCTACCACCCAAATAGCTTTATGACAACAGGCGATATTGTGATGGGATTTATAGTTGACAGAGTAGTGCCCATATCTATCACAAAGGCTTGTTTATTGCCTTCTGCTTTAAAAGGTAGTGCTCCTTGTTGATTTAAGGGAATCATTGGAAATTGGAGGAGGCATGCATTTCTTTTTTTTGTTTGTTTGTTTGTTTAGTTAAGGTGATACTGTTATTTTTCCAGTGTTCCGTTTTGTACAGTTTAAGAACGTATCTCTGTCAAAAGAAACTGATTTTTATCCTTTGAGGAAGAGAAGATTTATTCAATTTGCTTTCATTGTAAACCTGTGAACTTAGTTGGATTTGATCCTTTTTGATATCTAAAACCACTTTAAAATGTTCAGTCAAATACTGAAGTTCATGTAATGGGATGATTTGCCAGCCAGTTTTTTGCTTGTGTACCATAGCTACAATTTCTGACTTTAAACATCAACCAAAGAAGTGGGAAGGACTTTGGAAATGTCCACATTGGAACTAATCCTGAAAACTCTAAGAATGTGGACAGGTGTGTCTCCAAAGTTGCCTGTGAATTCATTCTTTGCTGCTTGAAAGATTGATCAAGGTCCAGTTTACTTTAGCAGCAAAGAGATATGGTGTAGTTCCCAAAAGATCTTGTCCTACTTTATATGTTTTAAGGTATTCTGTTTGAGTAAAAATGGATTTCATTATGTTTTAAGTCATTTTCTGGGTCTTTCCAATTACCCTTTTCTAACCAAGCTTTTGCATCTCCTGGCCCCTCCCATAGGTGGCTTAGTTGGAAGATGTCAGGGAGGGCTGGGTTGGATGTGCCCAAGACAAGTCTGAGTGCTGTAATGAATTTCTCTCTTTCAATTCTGAGATTTGGGGGGTCCTTAACAACAGCATGGAGGTCTAAATACAACCAGGGCTTAAATATTACATACCAATCAATGTCGGGATGCCTCTTTTCGTAGGGGGTAGAAGTTGCAAGTTCAAATGACAGTGAGGTAATGCAATGGATTTAGAAGTAGGTGGGGTTTCTAGAATGGAAGACCTTTGAGAAAGAGAGAGAGAAAAAAAGGAAATAAGAGGAGGAGGCGATTATGAGGACTTCATGATGTTGAGCAAGGTTCCAAGGGTGAGGGCCAAGAAGGCGAGGAAAGGCAGGAAGAACTGGAATGGGTTTCCAGGGGATCTACAAGGGAGATGGGTTTTAAGTTTCTCACATTTTAAATATTTAAGTTTTGAATCCGAATTGTGTTTTGAAGCCTCATCAATGCCAATTAAAGAAAGCATGCCATCGAATAGCTAGAATTGTATGTCCTATTGTTCTGAGAAACCTCTCAAATGACCAATTTTGTTCACATCAAAAGTTCCCCAAAGTGATCACTGTCTTTCCAAACTGTCTTTGGTGAAATTGTGGCACTTACAAAGCTATGCACAGGATTTAGGACTGTAGTTAGAAAACAAAGAATGCTTGGTGTGGAGGGGCACAGTTTTAGGTTAAAAGACCCCATGAGAATTGTAGTGCATCCACAGGTCAATGCTTATGTATCTTCAGGCCTTGATGCTTGGTCATCACTGAGTAGGGGCCAGATAAAACCTCCTGATTATGGACAGACAAAACTAAAATAAAAGCAGTTCTCAGGAACACAAGAACAAGACTAAGAAAGAAGTTGAATGGTGAATTGGAGCAAAGTTGTCCAAAGAGCAGTATCTGAGAAGAAATCTTCTGACCACCTTACCCCCAGGGCCAGCTCAAGGATTGACCTATGGAGCCTATTCCCATCCTCTCACAATAGAAAAACCGCATTTAAGATACTAAACAAGCAGATAGCACATTAGGCCGGCAGTTATTAGTTGCTAGAAAAGTTTTACCAGCCGGGCTCAGTGGCTCAGCCTGTAATCCCGTGCCTTTGGGGGGCTGAAGTGAGTGGATTGCCTGAGCCCGCGGGTTCGAGACCCGCCTGGGTAAGCAAGACCTCATCTCTACAATAAATCAAAAAAAAAAAAAAAAAAAAATTAGCCGGGCATGGTAGCGCGCGCCTATAGTTCCAGCTACTTGGAAGGCTGAGGCGGAAGGATCGCCGGAGCCCAGCAGGTTGAGGCTGCGGTGGCCGGGAGCGGCCACTGCACTCCAGTCTGGGCAAAAGAGTGAGACTCCAACTCAAAAAAAAAGAAAAGTTTTACCAAAGAACAATACAGTTCTAATCAGAAAACGAAATGCCCAAAGTGGGACCTATTCCTAATAAAATAAAATAAATGCAATGCTGAAAGTCTTCAATGCAATTCTGGAGCTCAATTCAGCATGAACTTAGCTCCCAGCAAGGATGAATGGCACCTCACACAGGTAGAGGCACAAGGGGGTCTCAGTTGTGTACAGTTTCTGAGTCAGAGATTCCAGTTCCAGGCAGTGTGGGTCTCAGTTAAAATTCCATGAACCAGCAATTCTATCAGCATTCTCCAGCCAGAAACCACTGGGAACGTGCCTCTAGATAACAAGTTGGGTTTATTACCATGGAGAACCACGGGTTGTCTCCATAAGAAGGTGTTAGGAAGGACCTATTATGTAATGAATTTGGGCCTTAATTGAGTAGGGGAAGGGTCTCAGGAGGTAGAGATTTGCTCTAGGTTGGTGCCATCAGAAAGTAGAGACAGTTTTATGATTAGGTATCTTAAGAAATCTTATTATCTATAAGGAGGACAAACCCACATGAGAATAAAGTCATAATTGGCAAAGAAGTAGCCATTACTCATATTTTCCAAGTGAAGGGGATGATTAATAGAATACTTCATGGGTTGCACAGTGACCTTGTCTTTGTGCTTAGACAAAATTATGACATGGTGGTTTGTCTTACTGTATCATGGTTTCAGTGTGACCTTGTCTGGTGTTGGTGTTCTATGAGATCATTTTTGTCTAATAGGAGAATAGCATGGCTTAGCTGTGAGCACCAGGAAATTTCTTATAACACTGAGGTGTGGCTATAATTGGCAGACCAGTGCCCAGATGTCAAGGACTGAAAATAGAAATACCCTAACCATCACTCTCTAGAAATAAATAGCCACAGGTAGCATCTTAGTGCAGATCAATGATTATATGCACTTACCAATCTAATTATGTTGTGTTTTGTTTTAATTGTCGTGTCTCTTTAAAAGATAAAATTTACATACCATAAAATTCATCCATTTTAAGTATACATTTAATCATTTAAGTAAATTTTTTGACTTGTACAATGATTACCATAATTCAGTTTTAGAACTGAACTTCCATTAGCCAAAAAAGGTCTGTCACACCATTAGTCAGTCCCACACCCACTCCCAAACCCCAACATGACTAATCTGCTTTCTGTCTCTGGAGTTTTGCCTTTTCCAGAAATGTTAAATAAATGAAATCATACAAGCCAGGCTTGGTGGCTCAGCCTGTAATCCCAGCACTTTGGGAGGCTGGAGGTGAGTAGGTTGCCTGAGCCCGCGGGTTCGAGACCCGCCTGGGCAACTTGGCAAGACCTCATCTCTACAATAAATCAAAATTTAGCCAGGCGTGGTAGCACGCGCCTGTAGTTCCAGCTACTTGGAAGGCTGAGGCGGAAGGATTGCCGGAGCCCAGCAGGTCGAGGCTGCGGTGGCTGGGAGTGGCCACTGCACTCCAGTCTGGGTGACAGAGTGAGACTCCAACTCAAAAAAAAAAAAAAAATGAAATCATACAATGTGTCGTCCTTTTTGTCTACCTGCTTTCATTTAGCATAATGTTTTTGAGATGCATCTATGTACAGTAGTTTCTTTCCTTTTTTTTTTTTCTTAAGTTGGAGTCTTATTCTGTTGCCCAGGCTGGAGTACAGTAACATGCTCATTGGCACTGCTACCTTGACCTGCTGGGCTCAGGTTATCCTTCCACCTCAGCCTTCCAGGCAGCTGGAACTATAGGTGCGCACCACCATGCCTGGCTAATTTTTTGGTTTATTCTAGAGACAGGGTCTTACCAAGTTGCCCAGGTTGGTCTTGAACCCCCTGGGCTCAGGCAATCCTCTCACCACCGCCTCCCAAAGTGCTGGGATTACGGGCATGAGCCACTGCACCCAGCAATAGTTTCTTTCATAATATTGATGACTTGTTTTTTGTTTTGTTTTGGGTTGGTTTGGTTTGGTTTTTTTGGGTTGGAGTCTCGCCCTGTTGTCCAGGCTGGAATGCAGTAGCACACTTACTACCACCACAGCCTCGACCTGCTGGACTCAGGTGAGTCTTCTGCCTCAGCCTTCCAAGTAGCTGGAACCACAGGCATGTGCCACCATGCCTGACTGATTTTTTGATTTATTGTAGAGATAAGGTTTCGCCATGTTGCCCAGGCTGGTCTCAAACCCCTGGGCTCAGACAGTCCTCTCACCTCCATCTCCCAAAGTGCTGGGATTACAGGCAGGAGCCTCCATACCCGACTGACTTGTTTTATTTTCATCTAGATACTCACTTAAATATTTCATGAACATACTTATTTCTGGGACATTATTTTTCTACAACATAATTTTTAATGATCGTACAGTTTTCCATTGTTTGAATTTACTCATTCCCTATTATTGGATATTCAGAATGTTTATAGTTCAATAAGTTTTTTAGAGATGAGTAGTTCATTTTTTGCTCACATGCAAAATTATTGCCTTAGAACACATGTCTAAGTGTAATTGCTTAGTCAGAAGAGATAGAAAATACTAAGACTTTTGATGCATATCCGCAAATCAGGTTCCAGAAATTCTCTGGGTCATCTGAGCCACTGTGCCTGGCCTTTCTTTGGTTTTTTTTAAAAGTATAATTGACAAATAAAAATTATATATATTGGCCAGGCACAGTGACTCATATCTATAATCCTAGCACTTTGGGAGGCTGAGATGGGAGACTTTCTTGAGCCTGGGAGCTCAAGACCAGCCTGGGTGACATAGTGAGACCTCGTCTCTACAAAAAATACAAAAATTAGCCAGTCATGGTGGCATGTGCTTGTAGTCACAGCTACTCTGGAGGCTGAGGTGGAAAGATTGCTTGAACCCAGGAGGTCAAGGCTGTGGTGAGCTGGGATTGCGCCATTGCATTCCGCCCTAGGTGACAGAAGGAGACCCTGTCTCAAAAAAAAAAAAAAAAATAGGCTGGGGATGGTAGCTCAGCCTGTAATCCCGGCACTTTGGGAGGCAAAGGCCAGAGGATTGCATGAGTCCGGGGGTTCAAGACCAGCCTAGGCAACTTGGTGAGACCTCATCTCTACAATAAATTAAAAAATTAGCTGGACGTGGTAGCATGCGTCTGTAGTTCCAGATGCTTGGAAGGCTGAGGTGGAAGGATCGCCTAAGCCCAGCTGGTCAAGGCTGCAGTGGCCATGAGCGTGCCATTGCACTCCAGCCTGGGCGACAGAGTGAGACTCCAAATAAAATAAAAAATAAATCTTCATTCTTAGCAGTTTTCAAGTATACAATGCATTATTATTAACTGTAGTCATTATGCTGTATAATAAATCCCCAGAACCTATTCCAATGGCATATAATTTTTTTAATGTATTACATATTAACCTCTATCCTGATTTTCTACTGATCTGTGTTACTTTAACAGGTAAAATCTTGGTTTTTCTAGGATTCTGTGATCAACAAATAAGGATCAGTGTTTATACCTAGTGTCTGTTTATTTTCTTTATTCTGCTCTTAGAAAGTTCTGTGCAATATTAAAGAATGCGGGCTACAGGTAATCAGTCATGTCTCATTTCCAAATTGAAATGCAACTAGGCCAGGTTTGGTGGCTCAGCCTGTAATCCCAGCACTTTGGGAGGCCGAGGTGAGTCGATTGCCTGAGCCCGCGGGTTTGAGACCAGCCCAGGCAACTTGGTGAGACCTCATCTCTACAATAAACCAAAAATTAGCCAGATGTGGTAACATGTACCTGTAGTTCTAGCTACTTGGAAGGCTGAGGCAGAAGGATCGCCAGAGCCCAGCAGGTTGACACTGGGGTGGCCTTGAATGTGCCACTGTACTCCAGCCCAGGCAACGGAGTGAGACTCCAACACAAAAAAAAAAAAAAAAAAAAGAAATGAAACTAACACTTAGGTTTGAGTTTGCCTTTTGGCTATGCTCTGTCCTGTTCAGGAAGCAACCTTTTATCCTTGTTTACTGGAACCCATATGAGGAATAGGAGTTATAGTTTTCTTAACGTCCATTGTCAGTTGTTTAGGCGATATATCATTTGCTTTTAATTTTCTCTTTTGCCCTTTTGATATGATTTATGTCCAATTAATTGGGCTAATATTAAGATTTACTGGGATAAGTATATAATGCACATTGACTATGACATAGTAGACTTTTAATATACTGTTAAATTCTATATGAAAAACATTTTATTTGCTGGTGTTTTATTTAGAACTTTGCAATTATTTTTTTGAGACTAGTTTTTTCTCAACATGCATGTCAGGTTGGGGAATGAGGGCTTCACTGACTTCACAAAGTGGATCAGTTACCCTCTTTTTTTTTTTTTTTTTTGAGAAAGCAGTATTTATTGAGAGGACAGAAAAGCTCCCACAGTGGGAAAGGACCCGAGGGGGTTGCCCCACCCTCTCTTTTACTGTGCTGGAGACTTCAAAGGACAGGATCTTCCCCTGTTCCTTGCTGACAGACAGAACACCCTTAAGGGAAGGTGGTGGCCAGGCACAGTGGCTCACAACTGTAATTCCAGCATTTGGGGAGGCTGACGTGAGAGGATTGCTTGAGTTCTGAGCTCAGGGGATCAAGACCAGCCTAAGCAACATGGTGAGACCTTGTCTCTACAATAAATCAAAACATTAGCTGGGTGTGGTGACGCTCACCTGTGGTTCCAGCTATTTGGAAGGATGTGATGGAAGACTCACCTGAGCCCAGCAAGTCGAGGCTGTGGTGGCCATGAGCATGCCACTGCACTCCAGCCTGGGTGACAGAGTGAGACTCTGGCTCAAAAAAATAAAAGGGTGGTGTTAGGGACTGCCAGGCTGTAGCCATGTTGTATGAAATTTTACAACCTTTTATTATCTTCTTGAGCAGGAAGCATGGCTGTTTTATTGAGCATTGGTGATAACATTAAGTCTTTAAAGTGGCCCGCTGTTAATCTTTTCTAGTCTTCCTTTGCTATAAAACAATATTGCCAGGCACAGTGGCTCAAGTCTGTAATCCCAGCACTTTAAGAGTCCGAGGCAAGAGGATTGCCTGAGCCCAGGGGTTCGAGACCAGCCTGAGCAACTTGGTGAGACCTCATCTCCACAATATATCAAAAAATTAGCCAGGTGTGATAGCGTGCGCCTGTAGTTCTGGCTACTTGGAAGGCTGAGGCAGAAGGATCACCTGAGCCCAGTGGGTTGACGCTCCAACTCAAAAAATAAAAAATAAAATAAATAGTAAAATAAAACAATACTGATCCAAGGTGTAATAAACTCACCCACTCTCGTCCTGAGATATACATCTTCTCCTTTCAGCCACCTTTTTTTTTTTTGAGTTTGAGTCTCATTCTGTTGCCCAGGCTGGAGTGCAGTGGCACGCTCACAACCACCCCAACATCGGCCTGCTGGCTCCAGTGATCCTTCGGCCTTCCAAGTAGCTGGAACTACAGGTGCGCGCTACCACACCTGGCTAATTTTTTTATTTATTGTTGAGACGAGTTCTTGCCAAGTTGCCCAGGTTGGTCTCGAACCCGCAGGCTCAGGCAATCCACTCACCTTGGCCTCCCAATTTGCTGGGATTATAGGCTGAGCCACCGAGCCCAGCCTCACCCTCCATTTTTGCCCTACATTATCTGTCTGCCTCCTTTCATTTCTCCTGAAGAACTGACATACTGAGATTTTCAGGAACTCCCTCCTGTATGTCCCTACAGTCTGATCTAGAATACACGGGGCAAAACGTCTACTCTCTCCAGGGCCATCTCCATAGCATGTCTTATGGTACAAGTGGTGTCACCCCTGCCAGTGTGCCCTTTGTTTCTGTGACAAGAGCTCCAGCAGGACACATATTAAAACAGTGTGATGGAAACGAGCCCATTCCAAACTTTGCTCCATGAATTTTCCTACACATGACACCACTGGGGCTTTCATGATCTGTTTTATAATAAGGAGCAGATCTAGATTGAATCTTAATTTTGCTACAGTGTTTCATTCAGGCATTCAGTAAACATTATTGATTCAGGGCTCAATGGCTCACACCTGTAATCACAGCACTTTGGAGGCTGAAGCAGGAAGATTTGCGAGTTTGAGGCTGCCCTGAGCCCCTGCACTAAACTAGCCAAACTAGGGGTGACAGAGTGAGCTCCTGACTCAAAAAAAAATTTTACCGAGTATGTACTATGTGTCAGACACTGTTCTAGGCATTTGTAGGAAAGCTGAGGAGGGCAATCAGAGACTGGACATTGTAGTTACGGTCATTTCAGTTGCGGTCTTCCTGAAGCTTCACCAGTCTGTAACAACTAATTTTATTTTTTAATTCAAAGAAGCAATGGGAAACCTATGTTTCCTGCTCTCTCTCGCATTTGTATGTCATCCTTTTTGAATGAGCAACTGGAGGCATAGCACGGGCAAGTGAGGAGTCCCATGCACCAGGAGTTTCACCCTGAGTGTCACTAATAAATGTGAGATGCCCCCAGGAAAGAAAGAGGACACATCCCCTTCCTGCCTGTCACAGCAGGTGACAAGGACTCGTGTAACAGGTCCTTTTGCAGGCAGAAGCACTATATTGTGAGGGGCCTCCTTACTGTCATCCCACCCCATCAGTCATTCTCGTCCCAAGGCTCTAGGACAATTTTTGTGTATATTTCATTTATTCTGGAAAACTTAGCTTTCATATAGCATCTGGTTTCATTCTTTTTTTTTGAGTTGGAGTCTCATTCCATCACCCAGGCTAGAGTCAGTAGCACTCTCACAGCCAACACAGCCTCAACCTGCTGGACTCATGTGATCCTTCCGCCTCAACCTTCCAATTAGCTGGAACTACCGGCATGCACTACCATGCCCTGCAATTTTTTTTTTTTTTTTTTTTGCCTCGAACCCACAGGCTCGGGCAATCCTCTTACCTGGCCTGGTTTCATTCTTACATCTTAGAAAGATAACCTCAGAAGGACTATAAAGAGAATATGGTAAGCAGGGTAGCCTGTTCAGAAATGACCATTTCCCAGAGTTCCTCGGAAAAGCTGATTTTTCGGAAGGGAACTTCTCCCCAGGAGCTACAAAGTCGAGATCTGTCTTCCAAGGAAGATTTGAAGCCCTGTTGGCACAATGGCCATTATTGCCCCGGATAAAAAGGAAACATTTTAGAGAAGCCCCAAGTGCTAGCCTAGCAATTCTGACAGTTGCTTTAAGAGTAAATGGAGACCTTTTGTAAGAAACAGACCCAGCGTCTTGGCAGTTTGCAAACCAACAGGATGAGGAAATCTTTTTTTCCTTCCTGAAGCTTTGGATCTGAAAAGCTAAAGACACCACATCTGAATTTACAAAGTTATCTTTTGTTTACCATAATAGAATATTGTCCTATCAACAGGAGGGTGTTAGCTGCTTGCTTAGGAAAATCTTGAGTATTTGGAACCATCGATACTGTTTTCAGACAAAGAGCTCAAGGGTTCCTTTGTTGATGGACAGTCAAAGAGCAGAAAATCAAACAGGAAGCTCCTTGGTGGTGCTTGTGTCAGAGATGTAATCTCATCATTGTCAAAAATGACCTTTCTAGTAGGCAGCAACTGCATGGCTCTTAGAGGCCAATTGAAAAGAGCCAGTCAAGCCGGGCTTGGTGGCTCAGCCTGTAATCCCGCACTTTGGGAGGCTGAGATGAATGAATTGCCTGAGCCCGCGGGTTCGAGACCCACCTGGGCAACTTGGCGAGACCTCATCTCTACAATAAATCAAAAAAATTAGCCGGGTAGCACGCACCTGTAGTTCCAGCTACTTGGAAGGCTGAGGCGGAAGGATCGCCGGAGCCCAACAGGTCGAGGCTGCAGTGGCCGGGAGCAGCCACTGCACTCCAGTCTGGGCAACAGAGTGAGACTCCAACTCAAAAAAAAAAAAAGAAAAGAGCCAGTCTCAAAAGGTACTCCACTGTATGATTCCATGTGAATAACAGCCTTGAAATAACAAAATTATAGAGATGGAGACCACATTAGTGGTTGTCTTGGGTTAGGGGTTGGGGATGGTGGCTGTAAAAGGGTGTCACTAGGGAGCCTGGTGGTGATGGAACTCTTTTAGATCATGACTGTGGTGGTGGTTACATGAGGCTACACATGGTTACACTGAGTTACACAACACACACACACACACACACACACACAAATCTGTGCTTCTTGAACTGAGGAATCTGAGTAAGCTCTGTAGATTGTGCCAAAGTCAGCTCCCTGGTTCTGATAATTGGGCTGTAATTATGCCAGATGTTGCCACTGGGGAAAGCTGGGGAAGGTACGTGGGACCTCCTGAACATTTCCTTGCAACTTCCTGTGAATCTATAATTATTTCAAAATGAAGGGTTTTTTAATTTTCCTTTAGAAACTCACAAGTCCTGAGCGTTGAGATTCTGGTTCTGGAACATAGTAGACTATGAGAGAGGAAGGAAGGGAAAGGAATTTATTATATCTAGTTAAAGGTTTTAATAGACACACACATACATATACCCACACCCCTGACCAGATGCAGCCATCCAACCCACTAGTGTTTGAGGTAACCATTCCTCCTGTGGCATATGGCAAAATGGCATGGAATACCCATAGGAGTACCCAGAGCCAGCAGGGCCTGTCTGTATGGCCCAAGAAGCTCTGCTGCAGAGACTGACCTCACTTCTGTACATGCCCAGCTTCTGAAGAAGAGCACCTAGAGTCAGCTGTGGAAAGCAAGTCCAGTTTCCAGTGTGCCTCTCTGGACTTTTTTTGTTTTTGTTTTTGTCATAGTCTCACTGTGTCACCCAGGCTGGAGTACAGTGACACAATCACAGCTCACTGTAGCCTCAACTTCCTAGGATCAGGCAATCCTTCTGCCTCAGCCTACTGAGTAGCTGAGACTACAGGTGTATGCCACCAATCCCGGCCAATTTTTCTATTCTTTGTAGAGACAAGGTCTCTCTGTGTTGCCCAGACTAGTCTCAAACTACTGGGCTCAAGCAATCCTCCCACCTCAGCCTCCCAAAGAGCTGGGATTACAGGCATGAGCCACCATGCTCAACCACTCTGAACTTCTTAAAGCAAAGCAAAACCTAAGTTTTTAATTGAAAAGTATATCTATACACATTCTGCAAGACATTCAACTATTACAAAAGAGTGTGTCCTAAGCTCCATCCCAACTTTGACCCCATGGCTCAGTTGTTCTCCCAAAGAACTTCTGCCACCGGTTTTATATTTAATCTGGCAAAAGAACCTTATGGACGGATGTGAAATATGTACATGTTTAATACAAATATTAACATCTTGCACAACTTTTTTTGCTCTTACTAGAATAGAAGTAGTTCTGTATCCACACTTACAGACCTACTCGCCCTTTTTTAACAGCTATAAAATGTCTGACCCAGGGAATGTTACATAAATTATTAAGCAGTCTCCCACTGCTGGACATTTGGGTGATTTCTCTTCTTTTGCGGTTTTTTGTGCTGCTTTAAGACTAGCCTCCTGTCTAAAATACAAATTATTTAAAATGTGAAAGTAAGACCTCCATGACATTTCTGTTTCTCTGGCCATGTTTATAGTTCTACAGCGACTTTTATTTCTTGATATTTACCTCTGGCATCTAACTTGTGTCTCTTGTCCATCAATACCTTAATTTTGGGAGTCATAGCAAAGAGAGTCTTTACCTCCCTAAGGTAATCGGAAGAAGCTCTTCATCTTGAAGTATCAGCCCACTGATCCATTTTTCTTCAGTAGTATAGGAATACCTTTTCTGTAGCCTTTTTAAAAAGTTGACTGTGAGGTACTATAGCTATAGTGTTTTGATATAGATTTGTATATTTATTTGATATATATATTATAGTATTCATCATTTCAGCAAAATTATACACATAAAAAACACATTGAAGTATGTGTGATAATTACAAGGGAGAATAAGATATCTGTTGATGCTCTGATGATATTTTATACATGAATGTGTATGCTGTGTAGACGTTGTCATTTCAAAATAATGTCACCTGGCACAGCGACTCATGCCTGTAATCCCAGTACTTTGGGAGGTGGAGGGAAGAGAATTGCCTGAGCCCAGTGGTTCAAGACCAGCCTGGGCAACTTGGTGAGACCTCGTCTCTACAATAAATCGTACAATTAGCAGAGCATGGTGGCATGCCTGTAGTTCCAGCTACTTGGAAAGGTGAGGTGGAAGGATTGCCTGAGCA
>CAUYQG010077351.1:0-16825 GCA_963574415.1 Tarsius wallacei | reverse complement strand
ATATACCCTGAAGAACACAAATCACTCTATAAAAAAGATACCTGCACACGTATGTTTATCGCAGCATTGTTCACAATAGCAAGAACCTGGAAGCAACCATGCTGTCCATCAAAAGAGGACTGGATTAAAAAAATGTGGTACGTATACACAATGGAATGCTACGCAGCCATAAGAAAGAACGAAATCATGAATTTCGCAGCAACCTGGATGGAACTAGAGTCCATAATACTGAGTGACCTCTCACAGAAACAAAAAACTAAGTACCATATGTTCTCACTCATATAGTATACCTTGATCACCCAACGTACTACCACAAGAAAATGACTGACAGTGGTGGGAAACTGGGGGGTGGAGGGAGGAGGGGGAAGGCGATGGGATTAATGGTGATAAATATCTGTCTGGGGATGGGGAGACACCTCTTATCATCAAGGGTGACTGAACGAAGCATTTTTGTATGCCTAACCCCTAATTGTACCCCATAATACCGTAATAAAAAAAAATAAAAATAAATAAAAATTAAAAAAAATAAACTCTAAGTCTGCAAGATCCATAATTTTGTTTCTTTATAATGCTACATAATATTCAATCATGTATATGTATCACATTTTCTTTGTGCAGTCCACGTTTGAAGGCCAGCATGGTTGGTTTCATGATTTTGTTATTGTGAATAATGCTGCCATAAACATGCGTGTGCAGGTCTTTTTTTCATAGAATGATTTGCATTCCTACAGGTACATTCCCATAAGGGAATTGCTAGGTCATGTGAAAGGGTTACTTTTAGATCTTTTAGAAATTGTCACATTGTTTTCAACAGAGGTTGCACTAGTATAGACTCCTACCAAGTATGTAGGAGTGCTGCCTTTTCCCTGCATCCTCTCCAGCATCTGTTATTTTTTGATTTATTGATGATGGCCATCCTGACTGATGCTAGATGGTATTTAAGTGTGGTTTTAATTTACAGTTTTTTGAAGATTAGTGAGGCTGAACTTTTTTTATGTATATGGTAGATGCTTGTATGTCTTCTGAGAAATGTCTATTTATATCTTTGGTCTACTTTCTAACAGAGCTATTTGTTTTATTTCCTTTTGGCACATTTGAGGTTGTCATAGATTCTGGATGTTAGACCTTTGTCAGAAAAACAGCTGGTAAGTATGTTTGTGGGCTCTCTCACTGCTCTCTTGATGGTTTATTTTGCTTTGCAAAAGCTTTCAGTATGATGAGGTTTCATTTGTCTATATTATCCTTTATGGCATTCACTGTGGACGAATGATTAGGAATTGGTTGCCCACTACAATATGCCTAAGAGTTTTTCATATACTTTCTTCTAGGATTCTTATAGTTTGGGTGTTGTACTTAAGTCTTTGAGGATTTAGAGTTGATTTTTCTATAAGGTGATAGGGGTTTCATTGTCTACATGTGGTCAGCCAGTTTTCCCAGCATCATTTACTGAATGGGTTCTCCTCTACCCAGTGGTTGTTTGTGGAGGCTTTTTCAAAGATTATTTGGTTGAGAAATTGCTGTTTGGCTTCTGAAACCTCTATCTTGTTCCATTGTTCTATATGCCTGTTCTGTACCAATTAATTATTGCAGCACTGTAGTGTAGTTTAAATTCTGGAAGTGTGATACCCCACACTACCACAAACTTAAAACAATATTTTCTTGCTTGGTGTGTTTTCTATCATAGGATACTTCAAGTACAAAGCAACAGTCACAGGTTTCACTTCAGTGCAACCACCACATGCAGGCATTTCTCCCTGAGGACAAGGTCTTCCATTTCATCATAGTCTATGATTTTGGAGACTGGAAAATTTTTCATCTGGTTTTTACCACAGGTGTGATTAGACTGACTAATCCTTCCTCTGCCTACTATTTATAGACACATGTTTGTAGCTACTGGGCAATAGCGTTTATCTTAAAATACTCGATGTTTGCAGGCATACACAATATTCTGAGTGACAAGAGCATGCTTATAACTCATTTTTATTTAGGATTTATACTGCCTTTTATGAAAAGGTCATAAACCACCTGGATACAAGCTCACACAAGCCCATTTGCAGTGACTTCAACAGTATTTCCATTGCCATATTTGGTTATGGGCCTTTGGGAAAATTTGAATGATGTAGAAAAACTGGAAGGCATGCTTGTGTTTACCATGGCTCTCGACCTATCCTCTAAGAGAAACCAGCTTCCTTGATTTATAATGACATATTTCCAGATCACATACTAGTAATTTAGACACTCAGGCTTCAAACAGTGATTTTGAAAGAAATGCTACAGTGGCATCAATAAGCTCACAGATAATGTAGATTTTAGTCTCTCTTTTTTTTGAGTTGGAGTCTCACTCTGTCACCCAGACTGGAGTGCAGTGGCTGCTCCTGGCCACCGCACCCTCCACCCAATAGGCTCCAGCGATCCTTCCGCCTCAGCCTTCCAAGTAGCTGGAACTACAGGAGCGTGTTACCAAGCCCGGCTAATTTTTGATTTTTTGTAGAGATGAAGTCTTGCCAAGTTGCCCAGGCGGATCTCGAACCCCCGGGCTCAGGCAATCCACTCACCTCAGCCTCCCAAAGGCGCAGGATTACAGGCTGAGCCACGGATCCCGGCTTTAGTCTCTTAAGAAAAAAAATGTATTGTTTAAAAGGACTTCTCTGGTGTTGAATTAACCAAATTGACTCCATTTCTTTGATGACTAGTGATGCTGAGCATTTTTTCATGTTTCTGTTGTCTGCTTGAATGTTTTCTTTTTAGAGTTGGCTATTCACATCTTTTCCACACTTTGCAATGGGGCTGTTTTTGTTTGTTTGTTTGTTTATTTTTTGGCATACTGAGTTCCTTGTAGATACTAGATGTTAGGTCTTTGTCAGATATACAGTTAGCAAATATTTTTTTTTCATTCTATGTGCTGTCTCCTGCTTTCTTGGTGGCTTCTTTGGCTTTGTGAAGCTTGTCAGTTTAATGAGGTCCCACTTGTCTAT
The DNA here is from genome assembly GCA_963574415.1 of Tarsius wallacei. NCBI lineage: Eukaryota > Metazoa > Chordata > Mammalia > Primates > Tarsiidae > Tarsius > Tarsius wallacei. The sequence goes on along the minus strand of CAUYQG010077351.1, from coordinate 13,850 downwards.
CTTATCTCTTATAGCATGGGCATAAGGGGCATAAGATTTTGAACAGGAATTGGTTGCCAGTTTCAACTTCCATAAGAGTGTCTCCTGTATTTTCTAAGGATCTTATAGCTTGAGGTCCTGTGTTTAGGTGTTTGATCCATTTAGAGTTAATTTTTGTGTAAGATAATAGGTAGGGGTCTTATTTTAATCTTCCTCATGTCATCAGTCAGTTTTCCCAGCACCATTTACTGAATAGTCTCTCCTATCCCCAGTAGTTGATTATAGAAGTTTTGTCTAAATGAGTTAATTGAGAAATGGAGGTTTTGTTTCTGGAATCTCTATCCTGTTCTATTGGTCTATATGCTTGTTCTTGTACCAATACCAGGCTGTTGAGAAACCACCTAACTCCAGTCAGGATGGCCATCATCAATATCCCAAAAAACAACAAACACTGGAGAGGATGTTAGGAAAAGGGACCCTTTCTACACTGTTGGTGGGTGTGTAAACTAGTATAACCTCTTTGGAAAACAGTTTGTCGATTCCTAAAAGATCTAAAATCAATCTTCCATAAAACCCCACTATTCTCTACTAGGAATATACCTGGAGAAACCCAAATCCTTCTAAGAATAAGAAATCTGCACATGAATGTTGATTGCAGCATTATTCACAATAGCAAAAACATGAAACAACTTTGCTGCCCTTTGAAAGAGAACTGAATTTTAAAAATATGGTAAATATACACAGTGTAATATTATGCAGTCATAAAAGGCAAAATTATTAACTCTACAGTTACTTGGATAGACTTACAATCTGTAAAACTGAGTTGTCTATCACAGAAAAAAGGAACTGTGTATTACATTTTTCTCACACATAAGCGGTAATTATCATAATACTATTAGAAAGGAGTTGACAGTAGTGGGAAATGCCAGGGGAGAGGAGGGCACCCCTTCCCAACAAGGGTGCTTGCATAATGAACATTTGTATACCTAACCGTGAAATATACCCCACATCTTTTAAATGAATAGAAAAAAAATCAAATTGATTTCAAATGCCTGACAGGAGAGCTCATGGATTGACATCATTTATCAATAAGTGTGGTATCTATCACTCCCAGCTGAGGCACTGAATTGCTGATATAACGTCAGACTGGGGCAAGACAGCTTAGTCATATTCCATAGTTCATACACAGACATGGCACTTTAAGTTGAATGTCAGTATTAGATAAATTGCTCAAGATCTCTTGAACGATGATCTCCAAGGATCTTCTGACCCAGCAGAACTTCTTTCCATTTCTTAGAGTTGTCAGCTCAATATAAATATTAATACATTTAATTGTTGACATTATTTGAATATTGGTTCCCTCAAAAACTCATGATACAATTAGAGTGCCACTGTAGCAATGATGAGTGGTGGGACATATAGAGGTGATAGTGTCCTGAGTGTACTGCATTATAAACAGGACTATTACCACTATTAATGGGTGATTTCAGCGCTATTTGCCTCTATTCCCACATTCGCCTGGAATAACTTAGCACTAAGGTTCTCACCAGATGTGAGAGTCGTGCCTTGGCCTTCCCAGCTCTAGGAAGAGCCAGAATGAGCCAATATGTTCTCATTCAATATCTATTACAGAGTTTGGGCATTTTTAAAATAACAGCAATAACCTGACTAGAATAATTGGACTTAATGATATTTCCACTAGAATATTGACTGAATATTTAATTTTATCAGCTCCAGAAATTATAAAATTAAATATTGATCAGATGTGGAGGAATCATTGAAATGACCATAAATATGCAAGCATTGATGACAAAAAGGTTGAAGAAAATATTTGTGCATGTTGAAAGTGGCCAGTGATAACTAAAACTGTAAAAGATTATATGAAATAAAATGGGGAAATTATTATTTGTATTTGACACTGAAATTGTTACTTTTAAAAGTGTGAGTAGTTTGTAGAGTTGATTGTGTAAACCACAAATTAGAAGAAGGTAAAGAGACAATTAAACTTGTAAGACCAGGAGAAATACAGTGTCTTCTACTCTAAGGTTTTAGGGTTTTTGTTTTGTTTTGTTTTTATGTTTTATTTTAAAGATGTGGGGTACAATTCAGGGTTAGGTATACAAAAGTTCATTATGCAGTAATCTTTGCTGATGAGGTGTGTCCCCCTTCCTCTGGCAGATTCCTACTACCGCCAATCCTGGCTCCTCCTCCCCCCCACTGCTGGCAGTTTCCAGATACTGCCAATCCATTTCTTATAGTATTATGATAATTGTGCAAGACCCATTTATGAGTAAGAACATGTGATACTCAGTTCTTTGTTTCTGTAAAAGATCACTTAGTATCAGGTTTTTTAATAGAAGCAATAGGTTGATTCCATCTGAATGGGAAGTGGGGTCACTGCTTTTCCAGTAAGTTTCTTAAGGAATGGCTGTTAATAAACTCACAAATGAGATGTTTGAGACATAACTGGAGAGGTGATGGTGACTCTTTTGGTGGCCCTGTGATGCATTATGTGATAAAACCTCATGCTTGCATTTGCTACTTTTTGCCCATCGAAGACTGTGGACTGTGCTGCACTCACATCTTATTGTTTGAAAAGAAGAGAAACACAAGAATACAGCTTATTGATTACATCGCCTTGTCTTACCTTATTCCACTGAGAATAACTTATCACACAGAAACACAGGAATGTGCAAGAGGAGAGAATTGCTGGTGGATGTCACCCACAAAAAGATGTTCAATGCAAGTGACTTCCTCATGAAAGAAGGAACTCAGATGTATGCTTAGAATATATATGGGTAGATAGCAGGAAATGCTCTGCTTTTTTTGCCATTTATGCATCAGACAGAATTCATAAATGCGTTTTAAGTAAACTGGTAATAGAGTGAGCTTTCATAGTTCTGTTTTTTTTGTTGTTGTTTTTTTTGGTCAATTTAGCAATACTTCCAACAGCTGTGACTATAGCGGTTATTCTCAGGATGCTCTGAGATCCTCTGAGAGTCTCTGGCACAGTTCCTGAAACAAAAACCTGCATGAGGAAGTGAGTTCTCTCCTCCACATATGCAGTGACTTAAGGGTAGCCCATTGTTTTGGCCATCCTCAGCATTCAGTTACTTGTTAATCATTGCTATTTTAATGTTCTAATTGTCACACATGACATTTGGCAGTGTTGACACAAGATGTCATTAAGTTCTGTTTATCCCTGAACACACCCATCTTGCTTTGGAACACAGGTTATTTTTTATGAGTAGTATTGGGTAACCATTGGGAGGATGTTTGTGTGCATTTTGTTATCTTCTGAAGTGTATCTACCAAGTGACTGGCTCCAACACTCAAGCAGATGGAATTGCTTATATGGTGGATTACAAGCACCCCTATAACCAGTGGTTTCAGTGGGGCTTTTCCCCTCTTAGTCTACTCAGGCTCTAACCTCTGGCTAATGTGCAACCAGCAAAGAAGGCCAGTGTGGGCCCTTGAGAATGTGCCTTTAAGGTGGCTGCCCACTTAGTAGGGAGAACCTATTGCTCCTGCCCAGACCGATCAATGTGTTTGCCTTACCTGTCCAAAGAATCCCATCCGCAGCAACCTCCCACAAGCTTTCAGTGCATCTGATCCAATGAAAGGACGTCATACATAGCATAATTTATGATCAACATCTTCACTTGTCCTGAAGGAGAGTCATCAGGAGATTCACCAGAAGCTGCTGGTCTTTTAGAGACCTGGACTTGCCTCAAAATGGCTGGAGAGCATATCCTATCCTGTGGGAAAGGGCATAGTAAACCAGGATTCATATGAGCTCTAAATCAAAATACATTGTATAAGTCCTGAAAGAAAAGTGCAACTAAGATTAACCCCACTCATTTTCTCTCTACCTGGCATATTTCCCACTTGAAGAACCATTGGTATTTCCAAATAATAGAAGATTCTGCATGTCAAGGGAACCCCAGAAAGTAAATATCTGATATGTCAATGTAGGGACATCTACTGTAACATATTTAGGATACTAATGAAGAATGTTGATAATGGGAAAGGCTGACGTGTGGGGCAGGGGTGTATGGGAATGCTCCACATTGTCTTCTCAATACTGCTATGATGCTAAAACTGTCTTAACATTTCATAATGAAGTAAGAACAGAGATTTTTTGGAATATACTTAAGCAATTTCTTAACAATCATACTCAGACCTACCATGTAATTAAGTACTGTTCCCCAAATTATTTATCAAGCAGACTTGAAAACTCATGAACCCACCGATATTTACATAAGAATATTTGTATAAGTATTTTTGCTTTTCCTCAGTCTGTAAATTTTGCTAATAAGGGGATCATTTAATGGAATATTTCTTATATAATTAGAGTCTATATATGTTTCTATCTCAATTTATACACAGTTACATAACATTATTTTCTAAACAACATTCCACCTCATAATCTTTGTATTCATCCCAGCCCAAAATAGTTGCCTTCTTTATCAGGGTTTCTGACACTCACAGGATGAGGGTTTTTATACTATGTTTCTTGCACAGTAATGCAAGGTCATGTCCTAAGGGTTCAAACTGCTCAGCTCCATGCAGGCTATGTTTGTTGACATCTCCCTGGTAATTGTGACTTTGCCCTGGAACTTCTGTGAGTAGTTTGTGCTACCAGTATTTGTGTAGACCCTTCCCATCCACTCAAGGCCTTGTCCAGGGACCTGTCGCATCCAGTACATACAGTAGCCAGTAAGGGTGAATCCAGAAGCCTTGCAGGAGACTTACACTGAGGTTCCAGGCTTCCTAACATCAGCACCACACTGTACCAGCTGGCCTTGGGAGTGGACACCTGTGGAGAGAAGACAGGAGTGGATGAAAACCCCTTGGACTGGCTTAGATCACTCTTCAGTACTGGAACAAAGGAAGAACCCCTTACCTGTAGCTCTTGCCACCAAGAATAGGATCCTCCAGCTCCAGTCCACGGTAAAAAGTTGTCTTGCAGAGGTTTCTCTAAGGGGAGGATGAAGTTGGTTGGAGATATGTATTTACCTTGGTAGAACTCAGACTATTTGCATATTCATTGGATAGTACATTTTATAACTCAACACTTGATCCAGCATGAGATAGAGAAGATACATGACACATGAACCATGCAACAGTGAATGCTGACATCCAAGACCTAATACATGTTAAATGATGTGTGTCTGCTGGCATGCCCAGAATGCTATGACTGGAACTTATGCACAAAGAATCAAATGTCCACAGGACATGTCCTCAGAGCAATCCCATGTTCGAATGGCCCAAAGACACACAACCTTTTTTGACTTTTTCCCTCAGCAGTTCTACCTCCTAAAATTTCTGTGTCCTGTTATTTACACACATTGAATTAATTAAGCCATTAATGCTATCACTATAACTTAATATGTCAAAAAGTACTAGTAATGTTTATTTAAAATATGGTTCTCATTGATATCTTGGTTTTCATCAATGTTCAAGTAGAATTGGATGCCTAAACTCACATCAGTCGTCTTTACTAAATTTTTATTTTAACTTTTTATGGCATTCTGTTTTGAAGTAAAGATGATTCAGGCCCTGAAGATGAAGCCTCTCCACCACCTTCCTATAGCCTCCTGTGCATCTACTCCAGAGCTGAAGCCTGTGCTGGTTGGATCCAGATAACACCCTGCAAGGAGTTTTTTTAATCTGGGCTTACAAAGCAACTTCTCTCTAGCACAGTAAGAAAAACTGTTGGCATTCAGAAAGCTCCTTGGTGGACACCATATGTGCCTCACATTATCTTGTGAAATAGTAAATTGTCTTATGAAACTCAGATTATTATCTGTGTTGTGACCTCATGTAGGATTTTTCTTACACCAACTAGTATCCCCTTCCCAGAGGATGCCGGATGCACTGGTTCAGTTAACCACACAGTGAGTCTAGAAACTTTTGTGGAATCTTGGAATCCCTTTATCTTCATTAGAATTATGTGATTAAAATTGAGTCATTTGCTTACAGATTAGGTATTATCTCAGGTCTTATGAAAACTAGGGATTCATCTCTTGATCTTGCTGATGAGAACTTTTGTTTTCATCCTTAAATGCAATGCACACCCATTCTCCGTTCCTCATACTTAATGCCTCCTGAGTTTTGGACATATTGGGGCTCTACAAGATATGTACAGTCAGCTTTCTATATTAGTGGGTACTGCAAACATGGGGTCAGCCAAATGCCATGAAAGATATACAGGAAAGGAACACTGAAAAAAATTACAACAGGCCAGGTACAGTGGCTCACAGCAGTTATTGCAGCACTTTGGGTGATCAAGGCAGGAGGATTGTTTGAGCCTGGAGCTTGAGACCAGTCAGGCCAACACAGTGAGAACTCACTCAACTAAAAAAAAATGATGACACAACAATAAAAATTTAAATAATCAATACAGTCTAACAACTATTTACATAACATTTACATTGTATTGGGTATTATTATAAGAAATTTAGAGATAAATCAAATGATATAGGAGGATGTACATAGGTTGTTTGCTAACATCCTGCCATTTTGTATAGGGTTTTGACTTCGACAGGAGTAGATAGCAAGGGAAAGCTATATATGTAAATACACTGATTTTACCAGTATCTTCTCAGTGAGAGCACTTGTCAGTCATTTAGGCCCAGCTTTGCATAAACATTTAGCAGTTTCTGTTCTCTTTTTTTGTTTTCCAAATCTGTTGTACTTTTGAAAAACACCCATACATGTACTTTACATCACTATAAATGGAAAATTGTGTCACATGTCAAAAATTAAAAGTAGATGTTTAATAAAGGTGCAATATAGCACAACTGATATTAAATTGTAGCAGGTGTTAAGGACTAGCACCAAAAATGTATTTTTGTTATAGTGAAAAGTATTAAAAGAGAATTTGTATACCTAACCCTGAAATATACCCACAATTTTAAATAAAAAATTTAAAAGTTAAAAAAATTGAAAAGTATAATAAATAAAAAATAAAGAAAGAATTATGTGGTTAAAGTTTGCCTCAGATAGCACTTTCAGGACAGACTCCAATAGCTCACAGCCCATATGCTAAACATACACACACACACACACACACACACACACACTTATTCATTCACTTACTCACTGTAGATAGTTTTTGAACAAATAGGCCCCTAATTTTCCTTCTACCTAGTACCTAACCCATTGGATATGCCCTTCACATTGACAGTAGGCCTGGGTATGTGACTTTCTTAGGAAAACAGACCTAAATAACACAGGATAAAGTGGATACGTGGGAAGTATACGCACATTGGGCTGAACTGTTCTCCCCTAGGAACCCTGAAAGTATCTCATGATAAATGAAGCTGAGGTCAATGAGAGTGTCCTAACTTTGGTCTGAAAGTTGTTTTTGCCAGAGGTTTCAAAGTGCTCTACTATGCTTGACTTTTTCCTTTCTGTTTCCTTTGAATTTCTCTATGTTCTTCTTCTCAGATAGAGTGTATGCATTGCCACACATTCATTTTTAGCGCAGATTAATTATATTGACAAGAAGGTAAGTGGCGGGTTGGAGAATCATGATAGATTGTCACAATTGAACTCCAGTGGTATTTTGAGCTTCTTCTTTTGAGCTGTGGCCTTTGCAGAGTTTCCAGATGAAGAGGTAATTTTCACCATTTTTTCTACTCTCTTCCCTGGCTGCAGCATTAAAAAACTATTTTCTGGAATCTTATCCTATGGTTAAATTTATTTATTTTCATGATAAATGAGGCTGGGAAGAAGACTGCAGTGGGAAATATTTTCCCCCACATGGAATAGAATTATACAAAATCCTTCCACTAGGTGGTCGGTCTGGGGAAGTTTCTGGGTATATTTCCCAGTGATTATTCCTACATATTTCAGAGCCATTAGGATATCTATTTGCACAGTCATCTTAAGAACTTGTAGGTTACTAGAGTGAAAGTCACTAGAGTTTGGGACATGGGGACCTCGAAAATTCTCATTCTCACCTGTCCTGTTGACATTCATAGCAATTACCCTGTGTCACAAACTGTTTGAGCCCCCAGAAGTTTCTGTCCCAGGTAAGTAGGCCTCTACTGCATTTCTAGATATGCATGTAACTCTATTTTTTTTTGATAATGTGTTTCTTTCTATAACTACAGTTATTTGATTTGCTCAAGAGATCTTTGTTTCATAGACAGCGAGATATTTCTTGATGTACAGATTGGAGTAATGCCTTTGAAGATTTCTACATGTTGGATCAAAATACAAGAGGATCCTGACCTATTACGTTAAGCAGGAATTTTATCTTACTATATATAAGTGACATCTGGACTAACATAACTGAACATGCAAGATCACAAGGGATCAACTAAGCAGGACACGTTAGAGAAAAACTCAACAATTTCAATTTACTTCTGAGTAACCTGAAATTATGAAAGTACAATTGGTGCAAACTAATTGTTTGTTAAGTGCTGTCATGTTCTGAAGGATGTCTCCACCCCTGGAGTGGAACAAGCAGCTGTCCTGGATATTCACACCTAGAATAGGAAGCTTATTTCTTAAATCCAAGACACAACAATAAGAAAGCTAGTCCCAGATGAGGTGAGGGAAGGGAGAATGAAATGAAGGTGTCCTCAGCTTCCCAGGATGTCCCAGACATTGAAGGCAAACTGTTCTATGAAGGTCAGTGGTTGATCTCTGAGGACATTACCTTAACTCTCAATTCAGGAAGTTTTGATTGTGGGGAGAGCATAAGAAGGGTACTTTATTTCCTTCTGCCCATCTAATGTGCTTCAAAGAAAATTAAAATGAAGGCTTGAGTGGACAGAATTGTATCCCCACACAATTCATATGTTGGAGCCGTAACTTCAAAATGAATGCATTTGGAGAAGGGATATTTAGGAGGGGAAGTAATTAAGTTTAAATGAGATAATGAATGTGAGTTCCTAGTTAGCTTTAAGGAAAGTTCCCTCCTTCCCTCCTGGCCCTCCTCTCACTCTCCGTTTCTATTTATTTATCCCTTTCTCTCTGCATATTATCATAGTGCAGTTGGCATGCTGAAATCTGCAAGCCAGGAAAATACCTTCACGACATACTACGTTATGTAGCATCTTGATATTGTACTTCCCAGTTTCCACAATTTTCAGAAAATTAATTAGCATTGTTTAAGCCACCCAGTCCATGGTATTTTATTGTGGCAGCTCAAGCTGACTGAGGCAGTTTATAGGAGTAAGAAATGGGGTGCTTCTATAACAAATAACTAAATGTCTATGTTGCTTTGGGACTGGGTATTGGTATAGAAGCTAACATTTTTTTGAGGTGAATTCAGAAATGCCAAGATTTCCCTAAATAAAATAGACTAATGTAGATGTGAAGGTGAGTTTGATAAGAGTTCAGAAAGTAAAGAGGAAAGCAGAAGAGTAATTCTTCATCTTCTGATAGAGGAAAAACATAAATGATAAGAATGTTGGGAGAAATATGGACATTAAAGGCTCTTCTGGTGAGGTCTCAGGTGGAAATAAGGACCAGGATATTGGTAACTGGAGGGAAGAAATTTCTTTTAATGAATTTTCAAAGAACTTGAATGAGTTGCAGTCGACTTATATTGTTTTGTGTAAGATATAATATAAGAGTGAAACACTTTTTTATGTAGTTGAGGAGGTTTCTAAGCTAATGAGCTAAGTTGGTTAATCCTGACTACTTATAATAACTTGTCAAAAAATACAGGTGAATTAAAGAAAAGCTATTTGCACAAAACAACCAGGATATAAAGACATCTTTTTTTTTTCTCATTTCACAATTTTTATGGTGGATATATATGATATCTTGCCATATATATCTATATATTTACATTGTGTCATATTCACCAATTTCAAAAATACAATTTAGTGGCATAAGTTGCATTCACAATGCTGTACAGCCATAACAATTATCTATTAACAAAAGTTTTTTTGCTATCCCTAAAGGAAACTCTGTTACCTTTGGTCTTATTTTATATTCCTCAAGATACTATATGCAGACAGTTAAAAGCCACAGACACTTTGCCCACCACATAACAAGGAAAGTGATATCACTTATAACTGATACCTCAGTAGCTCTAGTAAAACTATCCTCTGCACTAATCCATCACGTAACTATTGATTCCATGTTATAACACATAAAGTTTTAGCTCAATTTCACATCACTCCCTTCACCTCCTAATATAGCTATACATCTGTCCTCCTTAGCTTGTCTTTCAAACCTAGCAACATGTTAACACTTGCAGCATGTGTTTTGCAATACACTGGGTATTTTCACTGGCTTAATTGTAAGATGAACATATTAGCATCCTTATCCTCCCTTTAATTATCATTTCTTCTGTCTCTCAACTTCAGTTAACTATAATTTGCTTTTACATGGTCATAAATTTTAATATTATTGTCAGCTAATCTGTATAGCAAAATGAGAATCCTTGTTTTGAAGAGAACACTAAGAATATTGATGAAAAATATTTAATGAGAAGATTATGGATATGATTGATGGATTTAAACTATGATCTCAACAGAATACAAGAATATATAGTGTTTCACTCATGAAGAATGGTTTGCAGTGTGCTTTTTCATCATGACAGTTAGAAACCCTCTATTTCAGCCCCTTACCTTGGAGTTAGTGGATAAAGCTCCATGAGTGACCATCAAAGATGGAAAATCCAGAGACAGAGCAGGCGAGGAAGAGGATCTATGTGGGCTTAGTTGGTTTTGGGTTCAACTGCTGCAACTGCATCTGTGACTGGATGTCAGAGAAAAGGGGCCATAGTGATCCATGCGTTCAGGTGAAGCATCCTCCTATCTTCATGTCTTAATTATGAGACAGCCTCCTCTGGGAGCTGCCCTCAGAGACAATAATAACCACAAATTTTTTATGTCCTTGAGGCTGAGGTCATGACTCCAAAAAAACAATTGAGGTTATGAAAGTCCATGCACATGTAAATGTGTACTATGACTTCTCCTAAATGAATACATATGCAGGCATTTGGTTTGCATGCAAATAAGAGGATGAAGTGAGGCCCCTGTCCAGAGTGCTCTACCTGGAGGAAGATATAAGCTGTATTCTCACAAATGTGGGTCCTCAACATAGCAGACACCTATAACCATTCCCAGGGTCCTCTTATTTTTGTGCCATTAATATGTCGAAAGAGACAGGGATTAATAAGAAGCTAGATAAATGTTTCTCAACTTCACTAATTCCAGGGAGGTGCATGGATTAAATACTGCCCCAAATCCAGGTACCTACTAATATTTTGATACACACATTGATTTACCTTTTCCATTAGGTCATAAGTAAGCTGATTAATAAAATATAACTAGAAATATCTGAATTTTAAATGACTGGAACATCTTTATATAACTCAACTTGGGTGAACTTTTTTTATAATGACCTCACTACCATCAATATTAGAGGATAAATATTGAGCAAAATGCATTTATATCATATGGCTTAAAGTAGCATGGACTCTTATGAGCATGTGTTCTGTATTTCTATCATCATTGAAAGTCCAGCTACTTGCAATACTTCTAATTCCTGTATGCTTCTGAGTACCTCCTGGAACATTCTGGACATCTGGACATGCTCCTTTAGAAAATACATTGATAAATATGTCTTCAATCCTTCTACTGGGAATCTCTGTTGCTGTACATGCATATATATGTATATATTAAACTGGTAGCCTATTATATGTGTACACACTAAGTTAATATCCAAATATCAATTTCTTTTTTTTTTTTTTTTGAGTTGGAGTCTCACTCTGTCACCCAGACTGGAGTGCAGTGGCCGCTCCCGGCCACTGCAGCCTCGACCTGCTGGGCTCCGGCGATCCTTCCGCCTCAGCCTTCCAAGTAGCTGGAATTACAGGCGGACACTACCACGCCCGGCTAATGTTTTTTTTTTGATTTATTGTAGAGATGAGGTCTCACCAAGTTGCCTAGGCGGGTCTCGAACCCGCGGGCTCAGGCAATCCGCTCACCTCAGCCTCCCAAGGCGCGGGATTACTTTAACCATAGTGTTACCCTGAAGGTTTTGAAGTAGTGTACAGTTATGGAAATATTGTTTTCTGCATCTTCAAACAATCATTCCCAAGAATCTATGTGAACATAGTTTCAAAGTTACAAATTATTAACCACCTTGTAAAAGACCAATGCTGCCAAGACATTTATTTCCTCTCAATACCTTGCAAGATTAAGATTTCATTTTGGCCAACAGAAAAAACCTTCTGAAAAAATTAAGTGACAGAAACACAATTGTTTCCAAGTAACTTCACTATTAAGATGAGTACCTTAAAATATTCTGTCTGGTTTTATCTAGAAAAGATAAACGGAAGACCTTAACTAAAAATGTATGCATATGTTTGTGTGTATGTATGTGCCTGAGCGTGTATGCGTGCGCATATATGTGTCCATGTAAGAGACTGAGATACCTTAAATTCTTTTCAGAACAAAATAAGAATAAGTTTAAACAAGCTGGCATGATGACTATGCCTGTAATCCCAGCACTATGGGAGGCTGAGGTGGGAGAATTGCTTGAGCCCAGAAGTCTGAAACTAGCCTAGGCAACATAGTGAGACCTCTCATCTCTACAAAAAAATTAGCTGGGTGACAAATTCCTGTATTTCCAGCTATTTGTGAGGCTGGGGGTTCTGGGCAGATAACTTAAATCTAGGAGGCGAAGGCAACAATAAGCCAGGATGGCACCATTGCACTCCAACTTGGGCAACAGAGTGAGACCCTTTCCAGAGAAAAGAAGTTTAAACACAAATACACATTAAGTGGAAAACAAAAGAATTCTAGTGATGGTCCTCTTTTCTTTCTCCATCCATTAAATAAAAATTTCATCAGCCTCAAGTTTTCTCTTTTAATGATGCTCCAACATCCTCAACAAAAAGCAAAGGGAAGGTGTCTTTATTTGCGTAGTGTCATCTAAGAAAATCTCTCCCGTGCTCTAGACCTCACTCTGCTTGGCGAGGGAGGTCCTTTGATTCCTGCTGGCTGAAGTTCCTGTTTGCTCTCAGGATTGTTTGATCACTCAGGGCACAACAGAACAGCTGTGTAGCTGTTGCCTTTTTGGCACAGGCTTGATATTCAGCAGTAGGTGGTTTCTCACCAGTTTGGCTCTTGCTTTAGGACAATGAATGACAAGATGTTAGTTCACACAGCACGACTTATGTAACTCACAAAAGAAAAAGATCAGGCTGGAGGTTTGTTCAGCAAATCAGCAAGATTTTCAAAACAAGAATAAAAGTCTTTTCCCTGCATCCCCAAATAAAGATGACTTGGCCAAAATAAAAAAAGGGCAACTCAGTCAAGAAAATGAATCAATGCGTTGGATTAAGGCCGTTCAAAATAGCAGGATTGGATTCCCCCAAGAAGATGTCTTTTTGTGGGGGTTGAAAACAATTGCCGGGCTCAGTGGCTCAGCCTGTAATCCCACGACTTGGGAGGCTGAGGTGAGTGGATTGCCTGAGCCCGCAGGTTCGAGACCCACCTGGGCAACTTGGTGAGACCTTATCTCTACAATAAATCAAAAAATGAACCAGGCGTGGTAGCGCGCGCCTGTAGTTCCAGCTACTTGGAAGGCTGAGGCGGAAGAATAGCTGGAGCCCAGCAGGTCGAGGCTGCGGTGGCCGGGAGTGGCCACTGCACTCCAGTCTGGGCAACAGAGTGAGACTCCAACTCAAAAAAAAAAAAGAAAGAAAGAAAACAAGAAGATATTCTTTATCAGGGTATTTATTTATTTAAAAGTGGCCATGTTCATATAAGAAATGTAAACTATAGGAAAAAATACCTACCTCAGAGTTTCAAGAAACCAAAAATTACATGACATACTTTTGCTTGGTCCTGGTAAAACTCATGTAAATGCTTGCCTCTTGCTTAGAA